>JAEANM010008820.1:0-16744 GCA_017656035.1 Myanophis thanlyinensis
GCATAAGCATTTCACTGCATATCGTACCCATGTATGATTGTGTATGTGACCAATAAAATTTGGAATTGGAATTGGACTCCAAGATCCCTCTCACAGTTACTACTATTGAGCAAGGTACCACATATACTCTAGCTATGCATTATGTTTTTCTTGCCTAAATGCAGAACCATACTTTTTTCACCGTTGAATTTTATTTTGTTAGATAGCGCCCAATGTTCAAGTCTGTCAAGATACTTTTGTATCTTAAGCCTATCTTCTGGAGTGTTGGCTGTTCCTGCCAGCTTGGTGTCATCTGCAAATATTGATGGGTTCACCATCTATCCCCTCATCCAAGTCATTGATGAAGATGTTGAAAAGTACTGGGCCTAAAAGTCTAAGCAATTTTATGCAGTTCTTGACTGCATTGTACCCAAGTACAGCCTTTGCTGTTTCTTTCCTGGTTATAAGGGCAAGCATCCAATTTGAGTCGCTTTCTATTAGCTGATGCCTCATATAATAAATGAATTCATTCCATTTTTCACTGTTTTGAACTTTTCCACACTGATGCTTTTTTCTTTCTTTCTTTCTTTCTTTCTTTCTTTCTTTCTTTCTTTCTTTCTTTCTTTCTTTCTCTACATTGGGAACACCCAATGTAACTATCTTTGCATCTTTGGAATTTCTTTCACTTGACGGCAACAATGACAACTAAATATATATAATCCTTTAATCTAGTTGCCTCATAAGCACTAAGTAATCTGCTTTTTCTTTCTCCATATTATGTTCATTATCTGACTTGAGGTGCCCATTATCTATCATTATTTTTCAATGACTATTTTATGTATCCATGTGATTTTCCATTGCATTGTCTAAGTATGAAGCTATTGCTTTGTCCTTGTTACTAAATGATAATATACCTTCTGTATTTTACACTGCTGTTCCCTAATATAGGTACCTCTTTATTTAACCCTGCAGCTGAGATGACATTCATATTTTGTTTTACTTTGGTAGAATAATCTAATCCTACATACTGCCAGGATTCTTCGTTCATTCATTCAAGAAACACTGGAGTCCTGCACCCCACCATCATAATGAGGCAGCAAAATGGGATTCAGATGGAGAGATAGTCAGGATCTAAAATTAAACTTTCAGACAAGTTTACAGCATGTTAGCAGTCTTCTAGAAATTTTAGACTATGGCTCTTTTAATCCCTAGAATAGACATTCATAACACAAAAGCTTCAAGCAGACAGATAGTTGCACGTTCTCCTCTCATTTGTATCTTTTTTCTTTAATTCACAACTGACATTGACATAAGTGACTCTACCATTTTGCAAATTAACTGATATCAGAAATGAAATTAGAGGTGTAGTGTACTTGGAAAAAATGAGTAGTTGGAGCGTTCCCATGCCTAAAAGGATTTAGAGTTTTGGAAGCAGCCTTATGAAATGCTGTTTCTTTGCAATACTCCTCTTCCTGAATGGGTTTCCCAATTACGGTATCTGCTTTTCTTCTTTTGGTATTTACAGAAGGAAGCCCTTTAAAAATAACCATTGGCAATGAGGCTGCTAGACTCTTCTGGAGAGCTGTTATGGAACTTATTCAATTCTTACCCAGAATATTTTACACAGTTCTTTATTATTCTGTTTTTTATTATTATTATTATTATTTTAAAAAACCCTCAATAATAATATCCTCATTAATCCCACTTGATACTCTAATACTATCCAGACTCTCCAAAGAAGAGATACATCCTACAGGGGGGGAGGAGAAGGAAGCTTCTGGAGCAACAGAAGGTTAATGCCAGTGTGGGTGGTTGATAAAAGTATATATAAAGTTGGCTGCAACAATTAACAGAATCACTTTCGATTTCCACAGGGTTAAAAAACAGCACCACCCCAGGAGTTAGTGGAGCAGTAACTCTCAGCGCTTCCAGCCAGGATGCCCCCTCAGTCAGGAGCCAGTGCAGGAAAGCCAGATATTGAGGCGGGGGTCTCACGACTCTTCACCTGGGAGGAGGTGGGGCTCCGCACAGGCAATGGAGACTTAAAGGAAGAGAGATGGCTGGTCATCGACCGAAAGGTTTATGATGTCAGTCAGTTCTATTTGCGGCATCCAGGTGGGCCTCGTCTCATCAGACACTATGCTGGACAAGATGCCACGGTGAGTCCTTGCTGAGGGGGAAAGACGGCCTTGGAATGACCTGAAGGCTGCCACAAAACATTTGCTTTGTGTGCATATACCCCAGGTTGTGGTTGTGTCTTCAATAGCAGAATTAGAGGGAAAGTATCCATTTCACGTGAAGCCACAAGGAATTTCTGACATTGCAGAATAAGGTAGTCCTTGACTTACAACTATTGAGTATATGAGTAATATATGAGTAATATATGGTAGCATAGAAGTGTGACCTCTACAATGTATTGTAGGATTTTAGCTTTTTTTTTTAGTAAATACAGTGGGGACTGAATTTGAGGTAAGTTTAGAATCTGTAGACTCTATTGTATAGTTCATAATACAATAGTTTATAGAGCCAGAATTTATTCGTAAGAATTATTTTGATTAACTGTTTAAATGAACACATACATGTGTACACACACAGATATTCAATGTTGCTGACCATCACTGACTGTCTCTCTCTTCCAGGCAAAATGCCTTGCTGTCTCACTCACTCTCCATTTCCAGCATTAATTACAGCCACTCCCAAAGCCAAAATATGGGGACTGAAGAACAGCTTAGAATTAGGGCACCCCCTTTGAAGAAACCTCCCAAACTAACAATCAAAATGTGGACTTCCTGTAGAAATGTGGAAAGGGAGGAGGCTGAATAACTTTGCAAACTAATCACACAATTCCCTTTCCCCATCCCCAGTCTAAATGTTGAATCTATTTCCTAAAATAGGAGTCCCCAATGAATTACGCAAATTCAGTCTCTCTCCATTTCTCCCCCCCCCACCTTCCTTTCTAATCAAAGTTGAATGGAATTCAGAAGCAAAAACAGAACTGATTTTTTTCTTTCTCTCAAGTGCTTCAATATTCCTAGAACGTTTGTTGATGCACTGCTATACAGAGGGAGATAGAAATGCATTTCCTCCTTACACACACACACACACACAAAGGCAAAAGCAGGTTATCTGAATAACATTGCAGCTTTCAATTTATATGCACAGATATAAATTTAGCAACTCTTGCTTTAAATAAAAGCATAACACAGTTCACCATAAGGGGGGCAATTGGGTGAATGATGGGTCTGCCCAAGCTGCTATTCAGCGTTACTTCTTATTGTGAATGAATTGATTCAAAGCCATCCTTGCTGTGCTATCTAATCATTTTTATCATCAAATCATCCCGTCCTTCCCTTGTAAGTAAGATTCAAACACAAGACCTGAAAAACAGTTTGGTGTAGTGGTAAAAATGCAGGACTGGAAACCAAGAGATGGTTAGTTCTAGGCTTTCCTTGCGCATGAAAGCCATTTGGGAGATTTAGGACCCATTGCTTCTCTCAGCCCAACTCACCTCATAGGTTTCTTCTGGGAAAATAGGAAACACAGGAGCACATCACCTTGTGTTATACAAAACGAAGGTGGGATATAAATATAATGAGAAGAAATTAAATAAAGACTGTTCTTTGACGATGCTTCAAATAGAGGTCTCCAGCACTCTAGAAAGAGCCGTGGTGGTGGTGTGGTTAGTATGCAGTACTGCAGGCTAATTCAGCTCACTGCCCTGAGTTGAGTCCTGACCAGCTCAGGATTGACTCAGCCTTCCATCCTTCCGAGGTTGGTAAAATGAGGACCCAGATTGTTGGGGGTGATATGCTGATTCAGTAAACTGCTCAGAGAGGACTGTAAAGCACTATGAAGTGGTATATAAGTCTAAATACTACTGCTAGTGCTATTGCTATAAAATCAAATCTACTCTTGCCTGCTAAACCAAAGTTGGCCAATTTGAACAACAGCAGAAAACAAATACACTTCCTGGTTGCTAGGAAATTCCAGAATTGCTGAATCTCATTTTCTTTCTCCCACAGCCCCATTTAAAAAATAAAATAAAAAAGTATCTTTCCCTCAGATCCGTTCAGAGACCAAAATGTTTGGATTTCAAGAGCTGGCTAGTTGATTTCTGTCATGAGAGTAATAGGTAATAGTGCCTTGTTAAGAAGCTGTATTGGTTGTGTAGCCATGGTGTAATTTTTTGCTGAGTTGTTATAAGCTAGTAATGCAGAGCTTCCTCTGACCACCATTGCCTATAGAAATCTGCTCTGTGGGAAGAAAACTGAATTATCACCACAGAGCTGAAGTTCAGAAAGATTATGGGAGTGGTCACAATTTCTTTGCTTCCTTTTTAAAAAAAAATTCTGATAAGGAGCACAACTCTGCTTTTTGCCCATTTGATTTTTACTGTGAGGAGCAATAGCAATAGCATTTAGACTTATATACCACTTCACAGGGCTTTACAGCCCTCTCTAAGCAGTTTACAGAGTCAGCATATTTGCCCCCAACTATCTGGGTCCTCATTTTATCAACTTTGAAAGGATGGAAGGCTGAGTCAATCTTGAGCCAGTGAGAATTGAACTGCTAGCAGTCAGCAAAATTAGCCTGCAATACTGCATTCTAACCACTGCACCCCCACAGCTTGAACCCTGTGAAGGTTTTTGTGAAGACCTTGATCAGGAAGATTGTCACCCTGGAGACAGATAACATCAAGACAGAGACTCAGGACAAGGAAGGAATTCCTTTGACCAGCAGAGCCTGGCCAGCATCTGGAAAATGGCCACAATCTTTCAGAATGTGATATCCAGAAGGAGTCCATTCTGTATCTGGTTTAGTGTTTGACCGATGGTTTTAAACTTGCTACTTACCTATAACTACTGATGAAAACTTCATTCCACTTTGTTTCATTAAGACTGTTGGATTCCTCAAATTCTATTGTAAAACATTTTGTGTTGTAAAACAAAATTTGAAACTGCGGCATTGCTGTTTTCCTAAAATGCTGGAGTTTATTAGAATTTGAGGAAGCAAAACCAATAAATAAATGTATTCTGCTCTTCCCCTCAACCAGTAATGTATGTGTGTGTGTGTATGGAGAGGGGAAGCAATACTGTTATGACCTCTTAGATGCAACTTATCAGGGGTGGCTAAATTATGGCAATGGGGGTGTTTTCCTACTGTGCAACCAGCTTTTCCTTCAGTTCTCAAAAAACTATATTGTCATGAAGTACGGTATCCATCAATCCCTATCCTGCCTCTGTTGCTTCTGTTCCCAAGGGCATCCAATCAATTGAATTCCCCCCAAGGTAAGGGGTAGGAAAACCTGATGATATTGCCCTCATGGTGGCTGCTGAATAGAGTTGGAACAAGAAAATTGCCATTTATTGCAGGACTGCCTCGCTCGTGGGCAGGGGACAAAATACCACAGAGACATGGGAAAAAAATATGGCCAGCTCACGGCAGCCATGGTTTATGTTCATGCCATGACTAGACCCAAAGGTGATTTTCCAAATGGCAGCTGGACTTTGTTTTTCTTTGAAGACATTTCTCTTCTGTCAGAACTGAAGAAGCTTTGTGGATCAGAAGAGAAATGTTTTCAAGGAAAAACAAAGTCCACTTGCCTTTTGAAAAAGCACCTTTGGAACAACCATGACTTGGACAATAGAGAATCTCCATAGATATGCCCTAATTAGGTACAACTAAGGCAAGGAACATGAATTCTTATTGGAATCAAAGGAAGAGGTAGTTGTTTCTCTATATTTAGGGTGAAAATATGCCTTATTTGTTTAGGAGAGGCTGCTTGGATAACTTTCTTTTTCTAGATTGTAGAATATTGTAGATTTGGCTTTGTGAGCCCTAAAAGGTAGATCCTTATTTTGCAATTTAAGAAAAAAAAAAGCCTGTTTAGAGTATGAATATCATGCTTCTGTGCTTATTTATTATTATTGTTTTAAAATTATGTTTTGTATGTGTAGTAAGAGGGCAAGTCTGGTCTAGTGGTTAGACACCAGAACAGAAACTGGGAAACTATGAGTTCTAGTCCCACCTTAGTCAGGAATGCTTGCTGGGTCACCTTGTGTCAGTCACTCTCCCTCCGCCCAATCAACCTCACAGGATTGTTGCTGTGGGGAAAATAGGAGGAGGAAGATGTGTTGGATGTGTTTGCCGCCTTGAGTTATTTATAAAAATAATAAAGGCAGGATACAAATACATAAATAAATAAATAAATGCTTTAAAGCACCAGACTAGAAAATAGGAAGGCTTCTACTCCTGCTTTAGGCATGAAGTCAGCTGGTTGATTTTGGACCAGTTAAAAGTGTCTGAAAGATGAATACATGTGTGCGCACACATGCATGTGTGTGCATGTATGCACGTACACACACACACACACGATACAGACTGTCTGGGTGTATTAAATAATGTACACATAGTTTATTCCCTGGAACTTGCCAGTTTAGAATATCTTAAGATAAATAGTGGAGTAATTATTATTGATGTTAGAACCTCATCAATGCCTGTAGCATTTTGCAATCTCAGCCAAGAAAAAATGAAAAGGTCCATGCCCCAAAGACCTTGCAGTCTATTGAAAGTGGAGGAAAGGAAGTGAGGAAAAGTTAATGAAGGATGAGTAGACTGAGAAATGCAGTTGATATGGTTTTGAGCAGAAAAGCAGCTTTTGTGATGCACATAAATGTGCCTGGCAAACCTTCCCTTGAAGAACTGCTTTAAGTAAGAGTCACGCAATCAACCAAATGAAGACTACTCGCCCAGTACAGCCAAACATCATCATCATCATTTGATACACTTTTGATGAGAGGGTTAAGCACATGGTTTCCCATGATAAATTCTTGAGTTTTAAGGTTACTTCACTTTGATTTGAATCATATCTTTGTAAAGAAAAAAAAAATCAGGTTTAAATCATATCTCTACGGCAATGGGAAAATATCAAATATTACAAATCTTGACTTGTCCCATGGTCTCAATATTTCTTGTGAGACATATAAATTGGCCCTCAGCCAGCATATAAATACAATAACAAACATTGTGAAAGTTCCTTGCTGTATTCAAAAAGTGCAAATAAAAAGCAACTAAGATGATTAAGGGCCTGGAGACAAAAACATATGAAGAATGATTACAGCAACTGGGTATGGTCAGTCTAGGAAAAAGGAGGACAAGAGGTAACATGATAGTGGTATTCCACTATTTGACGGGCTGCCACAAAGAAGAGGGGGTCAACTTATTTTCCAAAGCACCAGAAGGCAGGACAAGAAACAATGGATGGAAACTAATCAAGGAGAGAAGCAGCCTGGAATTAAGGAGAAACTTCCTAAAAGTGAGAACAGTTCATCAATCAGCTTGTCTTCAGAAGTTCTGGGTGATGCAACACTGGAGGTTTTTAAGAAGAGACTGGAAACCATTTATCTGAAGGAACACCTGTTTGAGCAGGGGGTTGGACTAGAAAACCTCCAAGGTCCCTTCCAGCTCTCTTTTGATTGATTAGATTGATTGATTGACTGAATATAGAAGTTTGCTGCCATGTGAAAAAATTGGACATATGTATAGCTAGAATGAAAACTGTGCATTGTTCTAGACAGGGTGTTCAGTTCCACCCACCCTCCTCCCCTTCTCCGTGGCAGAGAAGAGTGGGACATGTTTTTATGATACTCCGAGGAAGTCAACTGAATTACTAGTATTGCCATTTGAGAGCCTTAAGTAAGGAAATTTGCAAAAAGACTCAGAGCCAGAGCTGATGTTTCAAAATGTGTTGGTGATTTAATAAAGTAAAGTCAAACAGGATGGAGTGGCCCATTTTGGAAATTCACAACTGTGGAACATCTGGCTGGAGAAATAGGCAAAGACACTCTACACACACAAGTGCTGTTAATGGTCTCATTTCTTTACTGAAGAACAGATTTAACTTTTTTTTTTTTAAAGCAGTGCTTACAAACGACAGGGAGATGTGCAGAATACCCATCAATTATCAACTCTCTTTTAGGATGGGGGATGGGGGTCCTGGGGAGGGTGCCAGATGTCACACAAGGAGAGTGGGATTGATTAGGTATGGGGAAGAATAACATATAGTGCTTGATGTTTAGAAGAAAGCAAGACAGTTTTGATGTGAGCACTTTGCATGTGGCAGGTAGAAAGTGAAATACACGCAGCTTTTGAAAAAGAAGGAAAGGAAGATTGAGGTACAGACATACAGGTAGTCCGCGACTTACAACAGTTCATTTAGTGACTGTTCAAAGTTACAATGGCACAGAAAAAAGTGACCTATGACCAATTTTCACATTTATGATCGTTGCAGCATCCCAATGATCACGCGATCAAAATTCAGACACTTGGCAATTTCCTCATACTTATGACGCTTATACTGGCCTGGGGCCATATGATCTCTCTTGTGACCTTCTGACAAGCAAAGTCAATGGGGAAGCCAGATTCACTTAACTACCACATTACTAACTTAGCACCTGCAGTGATTCACTTAACATGTGCTGAAAAGGTCAGGAAATGGGACAAAATTCACTTAACAGCTTTCTTGCTTAGCAACAGAAATCTTGGCTTCTTGTGGTCATAAGTCAAGGACTACATGTAAAAGCAAGGCTTTAGCCCATTTACCATTTCTAATTCACAATCAATCATTTGGCATGAGAATTTTCATTCTTCATTGTTCATGAAGAATTGTTTCATTCTTCAATTTTCATTCTTCATCTTTCATTCTTCAAAATCTTCATTCAGCTGCCGGTTACTTTCCTTCCTTCATTTGAAATCAAGATCCTAGTTGCTTCAGTTGAAAAGCCTGCAATTCTATTAAGATTATACTGCAATTTCAAATCCAGAAACAACATGCCAAATGCACATCTCAAGAGCGAACATTTTCCAAAGCCAAATAAAGAGTTAATTTCCTCAATAGTTTCCATCTTCCAAAGAGGTCTTTAGGCAGCATAAAAATGCTTTACTAAGCAAATATCCCAGTGCAGAAAAAGGAAAAGCAATCTCTACAAAATGAGAAAAGATAATCCAGAGTAGAAACCACAGGGAGAGAAAGGAATGGAGAGAGGGAGGCAGAAAGAAAAAGTGCAGAATTAGGAAAATAGCTGAAGTGTGGGCAGATCTGAACAAAAGGAAGTTGAATGAGAAGACGAGACAAAATGTTATTTTGAACTAAAACAGGGGCCTTCCAAGCTTGGCAACTTTAAGACTTGTGGACTTCAACTCCCAGCGTTGCTGGCTGGGAAATTCTGGGAGTTGAAGTCCTCCAGGCTTAAAGTTGCCAAGATTGGAGACCCCTGATCTAGGGGGCTTCCATGGGTGAGGTTGGATTTGAACTGATCCGGTCCAGTCCTGATCCAACATTGTTCCTGATGGATCATCTGTTGGGTTGACATACCACTGAAATTGCAATACGGTCTGAGAGCAGGCAGAAGGGAATTACCTGCCATCTTAAATTCTCACAATAGTTGATAGAAAGTTTTCTTTGGCTGATGAATACTTCTGGAGTTGAGAGCATGTTCTGGATGCTCACACAAAATGGCTCCCATATGAAGGCTACTTGTTCATAAAATGGCAGCTATTTACCAGAAAGTTACCATAGATACCTTTCCCCATCCCACCCTATTTTGTCCATATTTCAGGGTGGGAGGGGATACTGCAAATGAAATACCACGATACCACGAAGAGCACCCTATTTTTATTTAAGAATGCCTAGGGATCGCAGGGTCTTTTGACAAGAAATAGGATGTTAAAATTTGGTGCTTTGCAGTTATGTGTCAAACTTCTTAATTCTCACATTGTTTACTATATACATAGCAGGAAATTTAAAAAGCAGGCCGTTGCTGTCAGGGAAAGGTTGAAGCAAAACAATAGTGTTGAGCTGATATGATACTGGCAATCATCCCAATGTTGCAGCAGCTCATGTCAGTCTTTTGTATGTATGAATGTATATCTATGTATTATATATCAGTAGTAAATTGTAATAAAAATATAAGAATGTGATTATAAGTATAGTATAATAATATAATAAATTAATATAGTATTAATATAACATAACATAACTTAACATAATTAATATAATTAATATAATGCAAGAAAGCTGAAGAAAGAGACAAAGGGACTGATTCTGTCTGCACACGACCATTAACATAAATATATACAAAATCAGAATTTAAAAACAGCAACAGGCAGCAAGTGACACCTCTGCAAAGAAGTCGAAGAAACAGTGGATGACCTGGTTAGCTGCTGCAAAATCACACTAACTGGCTACGAGCAACAGAAGGACAAAATAGCAACTAGGGTGCATTGGAATATCTGCAAGATATTTGCTTGCAAGTAAGAACTGGTGGGACTCATTGAGAAACTCATAGAAAATATAGAAGCTAAAGTTCTCTGGAACTTTAGAATTCAGGCACCTGCCACACAACATGCCAGACTTAACAACTGTTGATAAGAAAGACAGAAAAGTCTGGAAAATGGACATGATAGTATTTGGAGACAGCAGAATAAAAAGGAACTGGATAATAATAAATAAAAAAATAAAAATAATAATAAAATAAAGACTTTTGAATAGAAATAGAGTGACTATGACAAAATTTAAAAAAAGTAAGTACTTATAGTAATAGGAACCTTGGGTGCAGTCCCAAAACAACTGGAGCACCATTTGCATGCCATTGGCATTGACAAAAATAACTGTCAATCAATTGCAAAAGGCAGCTTTATTTGGAACAACTTGTCTTACACCCTGCAATGACACCTCTAACACCACCAAACATCAACATCTGCCTATCCAAGATCTTTGGGAAGGATTCAATACATGGATAAAAATGCCAAATCCAATCTGAACATCTGGAAGCATTCTCTCACCTTCTGCTTAATCTGCCTTAAAGAAAGCTTTTATGAAAATACAACCTATTCATAAAAATCTAGCCAGTTTAGAGGAAGAAAAAGATAAATACAAATCAAATGATTTTCAAGCTTTAAGGATTATTGATGATGTGACAATAAAAAGCTCGTATTTGTCTACCGCTTGGCTGCGAATACACAGAAGATGTGTTTACTGTTGTTTTCTTCACTCCTTTTATGGTCTGATGGAAGTCTGTGGAGGAGTTGATGGCCAGATGAGTTCTTCTGCAGCAAGCCGCTGAATGAGATGAATGGCTAGTCTCTTTTGTTTTTATCACATTTTATTGATACAGTGAAATTTATAATTCCATAATCAAAATCAGAATAAAAGCCAGATTTCAAAGTAAACAGCCAACACTGGGGTTTATGGCCAGATATGTAGAGAGCAAACTGAACAGGAAAACAAGTCACCTGTTCAGTATTTCATGCTCCACTTAAAATCCAATACCCTTTAAGTGGAGCTCAGTTCCTGGTGATTTACAAAAATATTTTTGTATGGAATGATATGCTATGGCTCTCTTTGTGTGTGCATCACTTCTCAGTTATATTTCTATTTTAAATTATTGGACTTCTTCCTTTGTATTCATAGAAATACACATTCTATGCCAACCTACTTCCCATTTGTGTTATTTTATAAAGGCAACCTGATTGAGGAAAGTATTGTTTTTTTAAGACTATCCAACTCCCAAAAGACTGCTCTGTATCTTAATCTTGGTCCCATTTTGATCCCCAAAAGATTGTCTGGTCAATTGATTATGTGCCATCAACTCAATTTTGATTCTTATCAGCAACATAGATAGATTTTCTCCATGACAATCTGACCCTAACCTTGTCCTTCAGGGCTTCCAACAATGCACACATTCCTGATGAGGTTGATTGTCCTTGCCTTTTCCAACATTAGAACATTCTCCAAAGAGTGAGGTCTTCCTATAATGTGTACAGGTATGATAATTTGAGTCGGGATATTTTTGCCTTGAGTGAGGACTCTGATTAATTTGTTTGATGATCTCTTGGTGCTCCCCCCCCCCAACTTGGTTGTCCATGTAAGCTCAAGAGTTTTCTCCAACATCAAAATTCAGAAGTGTCAATTTTCTTTCTTTCCAGCTTCTTCTTTTGCTTCCATAGAATGTCACAGGGAACCCCATGGTTTGCACGTATTCTGATATTTCTGGTATAAATGCATCACAGCATCTGAATATCTTTTCCAAGACCTTCATGGCTGTTCTACTAAGGACTAGTCCATGGCCTATTTCTTGACTGCTCCTTTGCTGTTGATGGTTGCTCCTAAAAGGAAGAAGCAGTCTATCACTTTACTATCTCCATGGTTAACTCTAACCAAATGGATAAAATCCTTCAGATAAAACTCCCAAGGATGACCTCCTATCCTCTGTTTGAGAGCCAACCTAAGTGAAATGTTGAAAAGTGCTTGGCCAATGTTTTTGTTTGCTGTTTTTATTAGATATTATATACCTAACCCCGTCTGCATGCATTGTAATTTATGAAGTACAAGGGGCAGGTCTCTGCCTTGAGGCATTTGCTACCCACCATTTAACAAAGGGGAGATAACAGAGGAAGGAGAGGGAGGGCAATGGAAAGGAGGAAAAACAGGAGAAGAATATGCATCTATTTCAATTATGCATTCTTAGCCTTGGCTACAGTGGGAAACAGAGATTATGGGGCTAGGCAATTTTTTCCTTGAAAAGCAGCCTTATTCAAAGGTCCTATAGGAAGAAACGAGAGCAGTACTGATAGAAGGGGACAATTTCCTGATCTAAATTGCCTCTGCATTGTAGCATCTATTAGTCCAGCAAGGAGTAAAGCATTACAGCACCGTGAGTTAGTAAACAGCAGCTTGGCATGTGTGTGGAATTGAGGATAGAGAAGGGGCATGGAAGAAAGGCTTAAATATCACTTCCCACATTGTTTTCCAGGTCAAAGCTAGAGCCTAGCTGCTTTGAATGATAATAACAACAGCAGCACACCAGTGAAAGATCATTTCTCAAATCTCCTCTTGCCTACTGCAAGGGCCCCCCCAAAAATCAGGGGGCACCTGTAGGTCACAGGTCCAGGCATTTCATTTTCTCTCTTCTTTCTTTGCCGCCAAAGCAGATGATGTTGCTGAAGTTCAGTGGCAAACCAAGTTGTGGTGGAAAGACTTTCACCAGTCTTCAAAATAAAAGCAAAGGGAAAAAAAGGTGCACCCCAAATCATGTTATAAAAAACAACAACATTCAAAATTCCTCACCCTATCCTTACACTATTCCCATTCTTGAGGTTGAATTGGAGAAAAAAAGTTACAGAAAAATTATCTACTGTGCTGTTGAGTTAAACAATGCCCAGCCATTAATCTGGAATCATTTATGAACATGCAGAGTTTATTTGAGAAACTCTATCTACTTACTCCAGATTTTTTTTTCCTGAGATTGATGGTGGTAGTAGGTTTTCCCACCCTTATATCTCTCTCTTGAAAACCATGGAACTTTAAAACGGTGACCTTTGGTAGCATTTGTGCTCGGTGTCCTAGCTTCTGAAAGGGCAAAAGCAATGAGATTTACCAAATTTATATATTTAAGAGCAAGAGAAGGATCACCAGAAAGGGAATAAACCTCCCAAGCAAATGTTGCCAAGGCATTTATTTCTCCTTCTATTTTTTTACTTCTCTGTTAATTAGATAATTAATCTTTATTGGTTCTTTCTTTTCTTTATTACATGCCTCCCACATCATCCTGCTCGTGGTCTCCCCCCTCCACTACCGCTGTATGCAAACCAGCTGCTGAGGCAATATTTTTCTAATCGAGTATTTAAAAAGGAGATGTGAATGCACAAAGAACACAGGGTGAGGAGAGGGGATATGTCTTGCAGAAATAATTTTGCTTCTGTTACTAGCTAAAATAAAGCTGGTAGCAGGTAATTAAAAGGGAAAAAAAGAAAGGGAGAACAGTACGATTCAAGAGATGATAAAGTCATCTTTTATAATAAAAATCTCATTTGCTCACTTGCTCCCTCTTGCCTGCATGAGTTGCTTCTACTTTGTCCAGGAAGGATAGAAAGAGAATATGGTGGCCAAGAAATACTGCCTTGCTTTCGTTCCTCTTTCTTTCTTTTTTTCCCTCAAATGTTCCCAAAATGAAACTATTGCTATTCTTGGTCACACATCCACCGCTAATTAGTAATCTCAACTTATTATGTGGTATTGAGGAAAGCGTATTTGAATATATCAGTGATATTTGTGTGGTTCGTCCTTGGCAAATCTCTGGGCTGTTTACTTTCCATGGAAGGATTAAAGACCTGTTAGAATGAGTAGCAGAGAAAAGGCTGCTGGATCTGGTCTGCTTCTCCCAGCCAGGGAAAACAACGCTGAGGTAGCGTTATGGGTTGATAGAAACATGTCGCCAATCTGTCTCTTTTCCTATTGATCCTTGCCTTGCAATTTGCTGAAACAAAGTACTTTCTGTCCAACCCCTTCCACAATTACCCATGAATATGTAGGGTTATTCTGTTGGAAGGACCTCTTGTGGGAAACTCTTTTCCACCACACTGGGGCAGATTTCGGCTCTGTCTGAATAACCTTCGAGTGTCTTCCCCACTTTTAAAGCCAATTTTTCCTCTTAGCAGGAGATTTGACACGGGGAATTATCTTTCTCCAGAGTAAAATGTAACATGCATAATTTTATAAAAGGCAAAATTCCACTACCTCAGCTTCAAGAGACATATTATAGGCAGTCCATGGGATTCCGGGAAAGAATTTTTGGACCAGCTTGTTAGAACCTCTCCTTGTGCAAATGTTGCTCTTCCATTTTCTTACATTTTACTTGATATACATGGAAGAGCTTTACAAAATACTCCTGTCTTCATAGGGGCACCTATATAGCTGCCTTTTAGAGTATAAACAGTAACATGCCTATTATAGAGATTGCTTTCCTTCCTGCCCACTCACAATAACAACTTTTGTGGTGTCTTTTATGAGGGGGTTGTAGTTCTTACACAAAGACTGAGATTTCTTGCACTGGGATCCTGGCATGTAGTTTTTGCAACTGTTTCTGTATTAAGACATTTAATTGTTCCTTTATATTGGGCTCAATAGTGCTCATCTTAATTGTTACAGTAGGGTAAAGTGAAAGCAATTAATAAATAAGTTGAGACAAAATATCATTTTTTCCACTGGATTTTAGTATGAATTTAGCAAAGAATAATCTCTCTCTCTCGTTTTTTTTTTTTACTATTCTGTACAATAACCTTCTCCAGTGGGATGACCTATATATGCTGGATTTCGGTACTCATCTAGGCTGGGAATGATGGAGGTAGTTTTCCAGCATATCTGAAAGGCACCATATTAGAAGATGCTGCTTTATATTGTAGTGCACGTTTGAGAGCTCTTTTCTTCACTCAGTCTATCTGACTTTATACTATAGTTTGCAATATTTCAGAATCAAAAATAAGGATATGGTTATGGCTATGCATTGTGCATACCTCAATGCGCAAAATCTACTTCCCTACATACGTTCTGTTTCTCAAACCTTAATGGTGAAGTCTAATAGCAGTTAGATTTATATATCGCTTCACCGTGTTTTACAGCCTTCTCTAAGCACTTTACAGGGTCAGCATATTTCCCCCAACAATCTGGGTCCTCATTTTAACGACCTTGTAAGGATGAAAGGCTGAGTCAACCTTGAGCTGATGAGAATCAAACTTCTGGCAAGGAGCAGAGTCAGCCTGCTATTGACAATTGAATCCGAGGCAATATCTGATAGTGTTAGCATGGTCTTCTCCTAACTCCAAAACCAGAAATGCATCTACATAGTGCATGAGACTTCACCAAGACGGAAGTATAATTTGTCATTCCAAAACCTCAAGAAGTTTCTTTCTTTGTCTGCAAATAGATATATTTAGCAGATTTCTCTTTCTGGGTTAAATCAGTGGCTGATGATCATTCAGCACAGTTGTATTTCTTGAATATATTGATTTTAGATACTATAATTCCCCCCAAAGCATTATTAATACCTGTGTATCCTGCATAGGCTCCAACTGCCTCATGACTTTCTCCTGACATTGATTGCATTTTTTTAACCAGGCTGAACATATTTTCACAGAAATCATTATTGTACTATTTGGGATGAAAAATGCATGTTTCAGCAAAAAAAAAAAAAAATGTTCTGGAAATTGGGGTTGTCCATTAGTTAGAACTTAACATTCGCATAGCTGATGCTAAAATTGATCAATCCTTCTTTACCCACAACATATGGCAGGTACTGTAGATTTGGGGAAATTTGATACCACGTGAACTCCACATAAAGATCATTTTGTTTGTTCTGTGGTAACAAGTCCCGAAATGGTTCCCCCAAAAAAGTTTGTAGCAGTAAGTATTTCACAATCTCTTCCCCTATAGGTTCAAGCACAACTACCTTTGTGGAATTAGATTGTATGCATGTGGAGATATATCCAGTTCTATAGAGGAATTATTGAGTCGGTCATCTGCACCTCTATAACTGTCTGGTGTGGTTCTGCAACCCAACAAGACAGACACAGACTACAGAGGATAATCAGAACTGCAAAAAAAAACAAAAAACAATTACTACCAACCTGCCTTCCATTGAGGACCTATATACTGCATGAATCAAAAAAGGGCTGGGAAAATATTTAAGGAGCAGTCACATCCTGGATATGGATTGTTTCAACTCCTATCCTCAAAACGATGCAAACAAGAACAACTAGACACAAGAACAGCTTTTTCCCAAATGCCATCACTCTGCTAAACAAATCGTACCTTCAACACTGTCTAACTATTTATTAACTATTTATTATTGTTCTCATCGTTCCATCACCCACCCACCCCACTATGATTATAACTTGTTGCTTGTATCCTTACGATTTATATTGATTATTG
>JAEANM010008821.1:0-11987 GCA_017656035.1 Myanophis thanlyinensis
AGCCAGCATGGCTGGCTCAGGAATTCTGGGAGTTGAAGTCCACGAGTCATGAAAGAGCTGTAATTGCCCACCCCTGGTTTGGAGGAATGTGCTAGAACCTTGGCAAACCAACAACAAGTTCAGAAACTCTTATTTACCTTCTTCTGTTAAATAAATAAATAAATGTATGATTGTAACTTTTTATGTTTTAACTGTAAGCTGCCCAGATTTACCCCTAGATAAATTTTATTCATACATACATACAGTATATCACATAAGTTAATACACCCCCTCACATTTTGTAAATAATTAAATATAACTTTTGGCTACAATGTAAAGTAGTGAGTATACAGCTTATATAACAGTGTAAATGTGTAAATGTGTTGTCCCCTCAAAATAACGCAACACACAGCTATTAATGGCTAAACTGATGGCAACAAAAGTAAGTACACCCTTAAGAGATAATGTCCAAATGGGGCCCAAGTAGCTGTTTTCCGTCCCTGGTGTCATTTGACTCATTAGTGGTACAAGGTTTCAGGTGTGAAGGGGGAGCAGGTGTGTTAAATTTGGTGTTATTGCTCTCACTCTCATACTGGTCACTGGAAGTTTAACATGGCAATGAACTGAAAAAATGAATTGTTGCTCTACATAAAGATGGCCTAGGCTATAGAAGATTGCCAAGACCCTGAAACTGAGCTACAGCATGGTGACCAAGACCGTACAGTGGTTTAACAGGATAGGTTCTACTCCGAACAGGCCTCGCCATGGCTGACCAAAGAAGTTGAGTGCCTATGCTCAGCCCAGAGGTTGGCTTTGGGAAATAGACGTATGAGTGCTGCCAGCATTGCTGTAGAGTTGAAGGGGGGGGGGGGTCAGGCTGTCAGTGCTCAGACCATATGCTGCACACTGCATCAAATTGGTCTGCAGGGCTGTCTTCCCAGAAGGAAGCCTCTTCTAAAGATGATGCACAAAAAAGCCCGCAAACGGTTTGCTGCAGACAAGCAGACTAAGGACATGGATTTTTGGAACCATGTCCTGTGATCTGATGAGACCAAGATAAACTTATTCGGTTCAGATGGTGTCAAGCATGTGTGGCAGCAACCAGGTGAGGAATACAAAGACAAGTGTGTCTTGCCTACAGTCAAGCATGATGGGAATGTCATAGTCTGGGATTGCATGAGTGCTGCTGGCACTGGGGAGCTACAGTTCAGTGACATACTGAAGCCGAGCATGATCACCTCTCTTCAGAGACTGGGCCTCAGGACAGTATTCCAACATGATAACGACCCCAAACACATCTCCAAAATGACCACTGCCTTGCTAAAGGAGCTGAAGGTAAAAGTGATGGACTGTCCACACATATCTCCAGACCTACAGTAATCCCTACTGAGCATCTGTGAGGAATCCTGAAACGGAAGGTGGGGGTGCGCAACATCTCTAACATCCACCAGCTCCATGACCTCATCATGGAGGAGTGGAAGAGGACTCCAGTGGCAACTTGTGAAGCTCTGGTGAACTCTATGCCCAAGAGGCTTAAAGCAGTGCTGGAAAATAATGGTGGCCACACAAAATATTGACACTTTGGGCCCCATTTGGACATTATCACTTTTGGACATTTACACTTTTATACAAGCTGTATACTCACTACTTTACATTGTAGCCAAGTGTCATTTCTTCAGTGTTGTCACATGAAAAGATATACTTAAATATTTACAAAATGTGAGGGGGTGTACTCACTTCTGTGATATATTGTACATACATACAAACATACATACTAAATAAACTGAGTGAGAAGACACTTTGGTCTTGATGTGGATGGAGCTAGTGAAGAATCCATGCAGATTCAATTCTTTTTTCTGTCTGCTTTGGCAAAACTAGTTTTGATAATGTCTGTAATCTAAACACTCAGTGTCTCAGGCTGGGTGCCAGAGCACTATAAATACATAAGCAGTCAGAACTGAGCTATTGCAATGGAAAGGTCCATATTGTTACCAGGGTAACTGACAGGACATGGTCTCTAGGCAACAACTCATTCATTGGTTTGCCATGACTTTCCTCAATTTCCTTAAGTGAGAAACTAGATTTTCCTTGATAGATACCAAAGATGTGACACCTAGAACAAACAGAGGCTAGAACCAAGGCTCTTCAGGGAGCAGTGTAAGATGCTAAGTAGCAGGAAAATGTAAGCGATACAAATCCTTC
Organism: Myanophis thanlyinensis; assembly: GCA_017656035.1. NCBI lineage: Eukaryota > Metazoa > Chordata > Lepidosauria > Squamata > Homalopsidae > Myanophis > Myanophis thanlyinensis. The sequence continues at coordinate 2,182 of JAEANM010008821.1, forward strand.
TGTACTTTACCATGTGGAGAAGTTTTTGGAGTACAGACTCCTTGAAATATTTCTTCACTAAAACTTTGTCTTCATGTTTCCCATGGAGTGGATTTTTCTTTTGTCCTTTCCTGCAGAAAGGAAATGAAATGTAGGTGATATAGTCAATGATTATTGTTACCTCCTCTGCAACTATTTGATGAACATGCATGATGCAATAAGAAATGTATCTGTTTATTCCATGGAAAAAAATTAACACTAAACTACGGAGAATTATTTTACTACCCAAATTCTTTGTAGTTTTGCAACATTAAATGTGATTCAGAATAACGGCTGCGCTCAGCCATTAACTTTAAGATTTATTCATTTAGGGTTTATTTCCAGATTACAATGAATGGAAAAAAGTGACACTGGATAGATAAATAAATAAAAATAACAATCCTTCAGGGAAATTTTCTCCTATAAGGTTTCCTTTAAAAAGTTCCATCCTGGCTAAGAATTCCCAGGGGGTTAGGAGATTAGTGGCTCCTTTATGCTTGCTTATGGTTAGCATCTGCAAAGTTCACATACTTTCTAAACTTTTGATTTTTCCATTATTACATTTCTTTTGGGGAGCAAGATTTTATTTTTTTACCCTTTTCTATGCTTATATCTCAGTTGATGATTAACTTCTTCATTCATAACCATTGGGATGCTTCCTAAACTTTTTTTAAAAAAATATGCTCTGGATTAAAAATGTATAATGGAGAACGGAAAAGGAATAACAGATTATTCTGCATGTGATGTTAAAAGACAGATAACAAAACAACAGTGGAGAAACTAATAGGTTCTACACTAAGACACAAAGTAACTTTTTTGATACTTTCATAATGTGTTGCTTGAATCGAGCCAATTATGATTCATTCGTAAATCATTGTTAAAGAACCAGAGATTTGTATGAAGGGTGAATCCAATCCTGAATTCCTGAGTGCTATTTTTTTTTCCAGTTCTTTCAGCAACTGTACACCTGAAATTCAATTGTGCATTCAGAGGCATTGATGACTGCAAAATAAAAAAAAAATGGGGGATTAATTTTGAAGATCACAGGCTTTAGATCACTTGACCTATATCTTTCCATAAAGTTGATGTGTGTTCAACATGCTTACCATTCTGTGCTTACTAATGATTTTTCTCACTGTCATCCAGGCATTAAGTGATCGGTTCTGTGGTGAAATTCCAGATGATCAAATGGCTCATAGCTCCTTCTTTCCAGATGAGTATTTTACCTGCTCATCTGTATGTCTCAGTTGCGGGTAAGTAGATATGAAGGCCCATATTTGAATAAAGTTTATCTAGTCCTAGAAAATGTACTATATGTTGTAATGTTGGAGTGATTCTAAGAGGAGCAGGGCATAATTTATGTTTTGTTGAAGAATTGCCTGCTATAGTTTCTTCCAGTATATATGTATTTCAGATCATATCTGCTACTAAAACAGTGAGGTGTGGCTCATACACTTATGAATATTGAATGACTTTCAAATTGGATTTTTTAATTTGCTTTGTTTGTTAAGATGTCGTATATGACCTGATACATTCATTTTAAGCGGCCTTGGTGCTATTTTAGATAATCATTCAGATTTCTACGTTAAGAAGAGAGGATTTTGGGTATCATAAAAACCAACAAATCTAAAGTGACTATATTTGCTTTAGGATAATACTCACTAGATTAATCTAGAAATGGAAGTTCTATTTGTTGCAATTGCATATTTCCAGTTTGAGTTCAATAAATCGTTTCTGGTATTAGAATGACATATTGACCCTCATCAAATGGAACTAGAGGTCGGCTAAAATATCCACCTTTAATCATGCTGATTAGTGCTAAAATTGTAGTATTTATTGTAAGAACAGTTCGCTATTGATACCTACGTCTTTTCTTTGTATAAAACTTTTGTTGTCCTTTTAATTTCTCTTTCCTTTTGTTGTTGTATAGATAAATAATTTCTCTGTCTGCTTTTATGACCGTTTCAAAGTAATCAAGTGGAGCATTAGTTTTGATAGTTATAAAATTACTAGGAGAAACTAAGCTGTATATAAATATAAGGCAGTAGGACCCCAAATACATCAAACATTCAATTGTAACCTTTGTCAGTACAGACAAAAGTGCAGAAAGGTAAATAAATGTCTCCTTCATCTTTTTGCTTGACTGTTTTTGAATAACTATTGCAATGACATTTCCCCCCTTCAAATGGGGCTACTTTTTCCTGTCAAGATTTGCCAGCAATGATATTATTGTAAGGTCATATTATCATGTTGCTATACTACAATATCATAAGTCAGATATAGAAACAGCCCAGGGATCCTTACCTTTAGGTGAAGGAGCAAAACTTAGTTTTATCTCTTTTTCGGGTTCTTCCTGCCCCCATTCCAAATGTGGGGTTTTTTTTTGGGGGGGGGGGGGCTCACTTTTTCGAAGATGAAATATGTAAAAAGTGTTTGATTCTAATGTTACTTAGGACAAGCTTGTAAAATTGAATTATTATTATTATTATTACACTGTACTGAGATGTGTCATGCCAGCAGTTTGACCTCTGATCCTTTTTTGCGTTATTTTGCAATTTTAGAAATGGATGTAAGAACAGCATGAACCATGCAAAAGAAGGGATGTCCCATGAAGCTAAGAATCGCTGTAGATACACTCATCAGTATGATAACCGAGTATTCACTTGCAAGGTGAGTGGAGAAAGGAAAGTGGCATTTCTGGTACTGGAGACCATGAGCTGCTAAGCTGAAGATGATCCACAGTTCACATGCAATGGTTTAGCAGCTTGCAATGGGAAATGGGTTTGTATTGCTTTACTATTGGTAAAATGGGTTTGTATTGCTTTACTATTGGTAAATGGGAAATTGGTTTGTATTGCTTTACTATTGGTAAAATGGGTTTGTATTGTTATTAGACTGTCTCATTATTTCCACAGTCAAAAGGTTGTTTTGCTGGATTATTTGGGAAGATAGGTAACAAATGACTGTCATTTAAAGGCAGAAACATTACTCCATTTCTCAAGGAATTAAAAAAAAATCCTTGTCCAGTCTTAATTCACTACTAATGCATTTTTCCCCCAGGAGAATTAGGAGCAAAGCTGTTTGGAGCAACTTAAAAAAAATTCCATTCAGGAGTCCAGTCCTAATTCGCTACTAATTTTTCAGGTGAATTAGGAGCGAAGTTATTTGGGGCACCAAATTATGAAACTTCAGAGAAATCTGCATCCATCTGATGCTGTCTTATCTGTGGATTCTTGATATACAGCATCTGCTTCAATATGTCTGGGATTTTTTTTCAGGCAGGAAAAGGTTGCTTTAGAAATTAGCAATTTCCCATTATCCTTAGCATATATCACAGAAAAAAGGAGCAAATATGTAATAAAGTCAAGCCTTTTGCTTTTTTCTTTCATAGTTCAATTTTATGACACTTTTTGAATTACCATGTTCTTGTTGAATGCATTTGCTCCATTTCTTTCTCAACCACATTCCAATTTACATTAGTCATGTTTTTGGATTTCCTAGGTAAAATTGGAGTTCTTTAAAAAAATTAACCCTAACCCCTCTCTTTGGGTATTTCTGACCATATTGATTAAAACTTTTTTTTTTTACCTTTTGAAAATATTTTAATCTTTTGGGACGTTACAAATAATAGTAAGGTGGGATAGATCAGGAAGTTCTCTGCAAACCCTCTTTTCTTTTTTTCTGTGCATATGATGTAGCTAATTCTAGCAGTCCTAAGTAATAGAAACAACATGAACTGGGAACTGGGAATTCATTTTGGTACATCCCAGATAGTACTTTTCAGCTAGAAATGATGACGATTTTCCTAATTTATTTGTGGTTTGTATTCTCTGGTTAAAACCACAATAAGTTTTATATATGCTTATATTGTCATCAAAGTGTTCAACTCATGAGATTTCTTACTACTCCTTTTCTAAAAAGGAAAAAAAATTGTGTGCAGAGTAGGCTTCAACATTGATATTTGAAGAGAAAAGCTTTTTAACTGATATCCTGCTTTTCAGGGTTGTTACGAACATGGTCAAGAGGTTAGGGTAGTGCCCAAAACATCTGCTTCTACAGATTCCCCTTGGATGGGCCTTGCTAAGTATGCCTGGTCAGGGTAAGTATAGATCCATCCCTTCCCTTTCTGCTCTTTTGTTCTTTTATCACTTCAGTGATAAGTGAGCAGCTGTCTTCTTCCCTACTTGCAGATATGTAATTGAGTGCCCCAATTGTGGAGTTGTGTACCGTAGCCGACAATACTGGTTTGGGAACCAAGATCCTGTGGATACTGTGGTGAGGACAGAGATTGTACACGTCTGGCCAGGAGTAAGTTTTTTGGCAATGGTTTCCAGCTTTTTTTTTTTTTTTTAGAACCATAAGGTTTGGAAAGTGCCACTTAGATAAAGGATGGACAAATTTTGAGCTGAGGGGTGTGTGTGTGTCAGGAACAGGAGGGTATTCTGTTTTCAGGCCTGCACAAAATGATTTGGTCTGTTTTTGAATATTTTGGAAGGATGTTGAAGGTGCAGAATGAAAGAAGAGATAAGCCATTCCCATTCGCACTCTTAAATACTTCCCTTAAGATTTTGGCTGGTGCTAAGGAGGCACACCCAAGCTATTAGAACTCAATCAATTTAGGCCACTGAGTTCAATTAAACCAATCTCAATATGATTACAATTGATGATAAGTGTTCTTTATTCTGGGTTGCTAATTCCTTCCCTGGAATTGCATGTAGAAAAGAATTTCCAGTGACTGGATGTTTAAAGTTCTTCCTAAGTGACATGTCAAATGTACAGAACTTGTGCCACTTCTGATGTTCTGCACTTTGAATTTAGCAGCTCTTGGCAGCATGTTCTAAGGTCCCTGCAATCTACTCAAATGTGTCATGATCAGGACTGATCATTCCCCCAATTATTTCAGCGGTATTAATATTTTCTTGCTATTCTTTGCATAAAGGGAAACATCTGGATGTGTTTGATAAAAACAGCTTAGCAGCAACAGTCAAACAAAATAAGATGTCCACATTACTGTTTTATTTCAGACTGATTGCAGCCTGAAGGACAATAACAATGCTGCTCAGCGCCTGATCGATGGAATGAATTTCATGGCACAGTCAGTGTCTGAACTGAGCTTGGGACCTACCAAAGCTGTAACCTCATGGCTGACAGATCAGATTGCTCCAGCTTACTGGAAACCCAATTCCCAGATTCTGGTACCCGCACCATCATAATTATTTGCAAATGTTTCTTGTTTTTCTTCACTTGGCTTTTTCCAAAGAACTGAACAAATGGTTCATGTTTTGTTTAAATGCATTTATTACAATATACAAATCTATAGATAATTTTTACCAAGACACATTGTCCAATGGCAGAGTGTATATTTTGCTTGGAAAGGACCTAGATATTTCTAAATAGAACTGGAAAAGCTCCTATCTAAAAAAGTCAGCACAGATGCTAATCTAGACAGATCAATAGATGATGCAAGTTGGCAAATAACATTGTTTCTATAAGAATGAAAGTTGAATTTGATTATTTTTGAAGGACATTAAAGGAAAGCTAGTGTAGCCAAAGCCCATTGAGCGGCTTAAATACCTCTTCATCTATCTTTTCCCCTTCCTTTTCATTAAACAGAAAAACAAATCTTGCAATGTTTTGACTTTGCTCATCCTTTCTTGTTCAGAATTGTAGGAAATGTGGCATATCTTTTAAAGATAATGACACCAAGCACCATTGCCGGGCTTGTGGAGAAGGTTTTTGTGATGGTTGTTCATCCAAGTCCCGCCCTGTCCCAGAACGTGGTTGGGGACCCACACCTGTGCGAGTATGCGACAGTTGTTATGACCAGAGGGGCGTTCAGTTAGGTAATCATGTCTTGATCATACTATGTGCGTGAATCAAAGCGAGGAATCAACAATGTTTTATTTAGTAACAGTGTATTGTGATAATGTAAATCTTGTGATATCTGAAAATGAAAGCAAATTAAACTGTGATCAGTTACTTATAACTAACATACTCTTGTTAATTTCACTGGGTCTTTTCCAAGGCTGAATTTGCACGAGATACTGTATATATTAATGGTTTGCTTAACTGCGATTCAATGAACAAAGCAGAAACGACTGAGTATGGTCAGCCTAAAAACAAGTGATAGGAAGATTAATGTATTACATAAATTCAGTTGACATTTGACTTGGACAGGACCTTTAACTTTTGGAATTTCTTTCCATTATATGCAGTTCATTTCAGTCACTGTTGAAGCTAATGCTATTAAATACATTATCTAAAATGTTGGACTTCACCCAAGAAACCCAAGGTTTCAATCCCACTTAATGTGGAGTTCATTAGATGATTCTAGGCTACTCACTCCTCAGGTTATTGCTATGGAAATAAAATTAAGGGAGATGACAATACATGCCATCTTAAGGTTCCTGAGAAAAAGTGAGATATAAATGTAAAAAAAAAAGGCATTAAAGAAAATATAAGAAATTATTACCTCAGGGCACGTAATCACATAAGCAACCCATGTATTGTTCAGTTTACTGGTCATGCAAGTCTCTCATATTCATAATAAATCGTTAATGCATGAGGGATTTTTTTCAATAATTTATCTTATTTAGTTGGTGTCCTTGCCAGATGCACCTTTTGTTGGCTTAAAAACTGAACTGGTTTAGGTTATTCATTTATTTAAATTTATTGGCTACCCAACTCCAATGGACACTGAATAGTGTACAAAACTAGGAAAACTAAAGAAACAGCTAAAACTTTGAATCCCATAGGCAGTTGAGGCAAAAACAACAACACAAAACTTTGAACACATAATAAAAATCAACCCCAGACTGAAGGTTTTTTGAAGTTTTCTGGAACCTCAGGAGAAAGAATGCTGTGCTTATCCCCAAGGGGAAGCTGTTCCAGTGGGTGGGAGCTGCAAAAGAGAAGCCATGCTTGTTAGGCCCCACAAACTGGCAAAGCTAAATGGAGGGGACCTGGAGCGCATCTATTCTGCTGGATTGTACTGGGAAAACCAAAATATTTGGAAATAAGCGAGATAATCACAATATGACACACAACACTGCTAGCTTTTTATGCTGCTATGAGGATGTTGCCCCAAAGTGTCACTTGTTCATTTGATAGCAGCTAGAAGTCATGAAGATTTTTCAAAGGCGAACAAAAGGTGAGAAATAGTCCTGGAGTTTACCTATGAATGCATTCATCTGGAAAAGTCATACAAAGTTAGTTGGAGCTCTTAATATTTAATTCTGAATAGATTTTAGCCTCCACTGTAGCCTGACTAGGATATTTATGGGAACTTTATAGAATCAAACAATTAGAAAAAAATCATTTAGCCTACTGAATCCAAATTAAAGAATCTCTGACAGATGCCTAACCATCCTCTGTTGAAGCATATCCTTCAATGGGAAGTTTATCCCCTTGATAAGATGCAGTCTTGTGAGGAAGTTTTTCCTAACATTCAATCAGAATCTGCTTTGGGTAACATAAGACAATTATTCTCATGTTGTGATGTTTTTTAAAATAGGGTTAGGAGATTCCCCTGAGGTCATGCTTTTAGTTTTGAGCCTTAACATCTGTTTTACAGAAGTGGCTGAGGTGTCAACAGATGAGGAAGGAGGGACAGTGATTGCCAGGAAAGTTGGTGAAGCCGTGCAGAATACTTTGGGGGCTGTGGTAACCGCCATTGACATCCCACTGGGTAAGTGCTACAAATGACTTTAGAAAGGCTCTGAGCTTCTTGCTGTTACAAAAATAGGCTTGGGGGAAGGAAAGAAACATGTGGGGGAATGAACAGATCTGCCTCTGAGGCAGCTTATATTTCTTAATTAATGGGTTTATAAATCAAGTACTCTGAATTATCCTCACTTTGTCATTATGGCCAGGTATTTTCAAATCTCAGTTGGAAGCAGAGACATTTCCCAGTAGTGTTTTCTTTCCTGGCTGTGTCAATAGGCAGAGCCAATATAGAGAGGGACTAACAGACAGAGCTTAACATAATTAAGGTATATACATACATAAACTTGTTTTTCATAAACAAGCAGAAGAGGTTTTGTAACTTTCGCCCTACTTCTCTGATAACAAACTAGCTTTGGGGATTTTTCTGATCATTTACAGGTCTTGTGAAGGATGCTGCTAGACCTGCCTACTGGGTACCTGACCACGAAATCTTACACTGCCACAATTGCCGGAAGGAATTCAACATCAAATTGTCAAAGCATCACTGTCGTGCTTGCGGCCAGGGCTTCTGTGATGAATGTTCCCATGAGCGCAGAGCTGTCCCTTCCCGTGGTTGGGACCATCCAGTTAGAGTCTGTTTTAATTGCAATAAAAAACCTGGTGATCTTTAACCTTAACTTTCCTTCTGGGTACACAGTAACACCATAGCTTCTCAGGGTTAGATAAAAAGAAAAAGAAAAAAGAAAAACTAGGCAGAATGCATGCTCCTCATGTCTAGCCTTCTTTACATGTGTAGATTTCAGTAATGTGGAATAATCAATAGCCCAGAGAAGGCTTGATTGCCAGTTGTGTTTATGGAAGTTGGGAATTGAAGTATGTGGAGAAGCTTGCAATAAATCAAGGAATCCCAAATCCAGTATATACCAGTCAGCTGTATGTATTTCTATATCCATATAATGTAGTATGCTAAATGCAGCTGGCTGATGAAGCATTGATAATTTACTGATAACATTGAAACGTAAATAGAAACTGGATTTTTTTTTAAGTGTAACGGATCAAGCACAACCTCTTGAGTGCCTTGGGATTCATTTGCTTGAAGCATTCTGCTACTTATAGCATCATGAATTTCAATAATTGTGATTCTACAAGTTGGTCACTTGAAATAATCACCATTCATGAGCCTTGGTTTTAGATACGGAATACCAGGCCTTTGGTCTGGCCATTGCAACTCTGTCACCCCTATTTATTTTATCCCATTCTGGTTTCCTTCTGCTGGTAGGGTCTTCCCAGTCAAAGCTAGAAAGAGGAGGGATGCTGTTTATTACTATGTGCAAGGTCTGATGTGCAAGATTGGAAGCCCTTATACTAAACACAGTTCAAGTACGGAGGGAAATTAAATTTGTGGCACAAATCCAAAACTTATCTACCAAAGCCATTCCACTTTAATTCTGAGGTGATGAATGATGAACTCTTCTTATCCACAAACTTGTGAGGTTGTGGATTTCTTTGTGATATATTCTCATTTCTAATCAAACTGGTCCAGGCTGAAAACAATGGTAAATACGAAGCAAACTTCCATACCTGGCTGAGTAGTGTGTTTAGCTTCCTAAGCTTTAGTTCTTCATAAGTTGGCAGATGTCTGAAAGGCCCCTCAAAGCACTCAAACAAAACTGAAAATGGGCAATCCACTGAATGTACAAGCAAATGAGACAATGGCATTATTTTTTTTGTACAACAGCCCTGTACTGAACCACTTTGAGGCATTGATCTAATCATTGAATAAAATCATAGGATTAGGCTTTTCTGTGGATCTTGTTACAGTGATAAACAAGATGCCATCAGAAGCTAAATTTAAAAAATCCCTTATCCTTTTGCCTCTTCTGAGTCAAATAGCACATTCCTGTGGTGGAGACTATCTACATTAATAATGGCTGGACTTTGGCATGATATCTAACACTAACAATTTATTAAGTATATTCTTGTATATCTTGACGCCTGAAATCCTGTTGTAGGACTGTATTAAATTAAGTGCTATAAAGGACTTAACCCCTTCTGAACGTGTGATGATTTTTTCTGAATGCCTGGATTGGATTATGTGGTAATACATTTCTGAATTACACATG
>JAEANM010008822.1:0-14828 GCA_017656035.1 Myanophis thanlyinensis
AAAAAGGGGGCCAAGCAGTGAACAGGTAGGCAGAGGGTTGAACAAGTAAAAATAAAGGGAACAAAAACTAGTTGGCGTGGGGACTTTCACGCCCTTTCCGGAAACGGGAGACAAGATGGCGCCCGTTCGCGCTTCCCTTGTAAAGAAAAAACGATGACGCAGCTCCGCGCTGCTCAAAAAGAAGGAAAAAACGCCAGTGCCTGAAAGTAACCTTTTCGGAAACGATATGCAACAGAAAAAAGGAGAAAATTGAGACTCCAAACGATCGGAACCGGCTGCGATAAGCACCGCAGCCTCCGATAAGCCGGCGGCAGCAGCGAAAACAATCAAGCAGGAAGCCAAAACTAAAAGGAATGGAAACTCAGTGTTTTGTAATTGGAACGAGTAAAAAACGCTGCGTGCTAGCTGCCAACTTAAATTTAAGTTCCTCGTCGCCTTCACCGAAGTGATTAGGCGGCCGGCTGGGAAGGCTGCTCCGTTCTAAAGCTGTCTAAACGGGAAGGGGGAGGGCCAAGAGGCCGCTCCCGCAGCCAAAATGAATTCCACCTGATGGTTAAGTTTGAATGCTTGTATACTAAAAGAAATACGTTACAAATACTTCTGAAGAAAAAACTCAAACTGACTGGTGACTCTGGCAAACAGTGATCAGCGAGCTGAGTCGATGAAAACACTGGAGTAATCCAGGAGGGGCGATTGCTTTTATATTTACATCGACTCATCACGTGATCACTGCTGACGAATACCCAGTCAATTTGGAGTCTATGCTTCCTCCCACAATGAAGAATGACTGGTATGCACCCAACAATTAAAACAATATCACAGCTGTTTAAAACTTAAAAAATGAAAGCAAGATTGTGGGAAAAGAACATTCAATTAAATACAATATAACCATTGCATAGGGTGCCCTGAATGCAATACAAATCTGCACCTTGAATCTATCTTTATGCTGATGTAACAAAACACTGTGGAAATGCCAGGAGAGCCAACTGATTTGAGCAAGTGCCCATCCTCACTTGCCACTGAAAGGAAAAAAGATGCTGGCAATTGCATCTTTAAAATAAGGTATCCTGGCATTCCCACATACTTTTGAGAGGGATTTTTCATGGTGTTGACATTTCTAAGCAAGATTTGACAAGAAGAATAATCTATCTATGCCAAGGTTGGGAGATCAATTTCAAAGTAGGAAATGACCTCATTAGGAAGAAACACCTTGCTTCAGTACTAGTCATGACAACTCCCAGCTTAACTGGTTCTAAAAATACACAGCTCTGAATTCAATAAAGCTTGCATGGGATCAGATTTTTTGAAAAGTACTTCGAGCATGCAGATCATTATACAGACAGTGATATCTTAACTTTGTATTATTACACAAAACAGTCTGAGAGCCAATGCAAGTTGCATTAAAACAGTTTCTTTATACTAAAACTGCATCAACAAGAAGCAGCCATGCTAAAATCTATCACGATAAGTTACTAAACCAGGATTATGTGGATTCAGCAACACTGCCAAGTCAAACTGGCAAGGTCCATACTGTTTGTAGCAAAGCCTCTGTCAACAAAGGAGATAATTTGTTCTCATAGGAGATTAGATTCTTTATTTTAGCCAATGGCTATTTTAACAATGTATTGATGTCTATATTAAACATATTGTTGTTGTGTTGGTGCTTGCTTTCCCCTACTTAGCATCTATAGCATAGCAGAGATGCTCCTATTGGGCAGCATGAGATGATCTATTAGGGCATACCATTAGAGAGTAGATGACCTTTATGGTATGTTTATTTCAGGTTGAGCCCTTTTAAATACAGGTTTATACTGGCCTTTAAAAAAAAACATTCCCGCTTAGGCAAGTGTACTGTACGCTTGAAGAAATGTAAACTGGATCATGTATACAGTCACAATCTATGTTTGGAAGATATTTTTTGAAGCTACATAAACTGCAGAATTTGATATTATGTAGCCTTTATTCATGAGGTACCAGTGAATGCATCACACTTCCTAAAGATGCTGTTCTCCAGATGCTTTGAACTTCAATGCTCATTAGTCTTAGTTATTAAGGAACCCAACCCAAATCTCCTGGAAAACATCAGATTCGCCATCATGTTGGATAAGAAATTGTTGATTTAAATGTATCGCAGGTCAGCATAAGTACTTTGACTTGAAGCTAGAATAACAGCCTTTTTGTTTCAAGGGAGGCTCTTAAGTGCAATCTTTTATAGCTACAATACAAAACAAGATGGAAAAGGAACATGCCTAGTTAGACTGATGCCAGAAATTAGCAGAGGACATGTGAGTCTTGCCTGCTTCTTTTCAATACAAGTTAGCATTTGGCAAGCACCCATGGAAAGATGATGCACATAGCATCTCTGACTATTCATCATTTATACATTTAACATTTGTACACTGCCATTTAAGTCCAACTGGGATTTGTTTATGCACCAATCTGAACACACCCTTAAAAGCTGGCGTTAAATGTGGAGGACCAAAGAAGGCATTTCGAGAATTGACCATTGCTTAAATCATAGCAAAGGGGTAAATTATACTTAGGGCCACAGGGAGGGTAAGGTTGCCAGGGAGAACAGTCCAATGCAATTACTTCTATACCAATATTATCAAAGTATCTCCAGAGAATACCCATATGTACAACCCAAGATTCAGCTGCGTTATCACATATCAGTTCCCCAGCATGTGCTTCATTATGATTCCAATAACTGCTTTCAATCTTAGTGGCTCTCATTTCATACCAGAGCTAATTATCCTTACAGGAACTTGTCCTCAATGCTCCCATCACTTTTGGAGAACAACTACATGGCAGATTTATCGTGGTACTGGAAAAAGCCTCAAGCCAAGAATGAGTTGATTGAGCATCTAGCTGGATACATTTCAAAGTAGAATTAATGCTGTTTTTCCACTCACAAGAAAAATGTTTTACCTGAAATGCTGGTCCAGCAAAAGGGAAAAGAAAGAAACTACATAGCATCTATGTAGTATCCAGTCTATTAAACCACCTAACTCAGTATTGTATATATGGAATGGGTTCACATGTTACACTACTACACAAGGTGATTTGCTTCTGACTGTGTGGATTGTGTAAACACAGCTAATATGGTTTATAAAATATGAGTTGTGGCTTACCTCAAGTTGCAGCCTAAGCAGTTTTGATTTATTCAACAAACCATTGTTAAGTAAGATTTAACACAGGGGAGACAAGGTTACAATTTTGGAGTGGCACCAAGGGCCACCGGAAGAAAGGGGATGACAAATCTGTAGGAGGCAGGATCGAGATTTTTAGCCTTCTTTCAAGGATTGCTTTTGAAAATTAAAAACAGATAGGCTAATCTATTGGACAATTGCCCATGCCATTTCTAATTTGGAGAAAAGCAAACAAACCATTCCTATCCCTGAATGTTAGTGGCACAATTTTGGAAGAGGCAAGAAGATCCTGGAAAATTACATATAGCCTCTAAATTATGGGTTCAGGGAATTCTAGCTCAGCACAAAGTATGAACCAAGACCCTGAATGTTAGCTGATCTTCAATTATTCCGGTAAGAGTTCTCTTCCCAGCCCATCTAGAACTGTAAGAAATTGAACCTGGAACTTGGTGCATGCAATGTTTGTAATCCACATCTGAATTATCCAGGTGTTTACAGCATTTGGGAAAAAAGTATATTTATTCAATTTTTAGATTTTGGAATTTTTAGATTTAGTTTATTCAATCTCTAAATAACATGAAAGATAGCAAGTCCTGGACTAATCTGAAACCTTAAAAGAAAGTACACTCTGACTTCCATTCATTCTATAGATTTCAAATTACATGAGGAAAGAACGTATAGTTTATTTAGTATTATTTTAATCTACCTTAGCATTAATGGACTCTGGGTGCGATAAAAGAAAATCAAATACAGAAACAAAAATAAATTCTTACTGTAAACAATAAAATTAATATCATTAAAAGTCAATAGTAACTAAATTGCACTCTGAGCACAGTAAACCATGGGAGTGCACAAGATGAAACAGTAAAGGCATTACAATTAAAAACCAGTAATTACTACATTTACCTAATATAAGGGCTTAAGCCAGGGTCAAATAAAACTGTTTTAGTTTCTTCATGAAAGACCAGCAGGGTCAGGGCCATCCATACTTCTAGTGAGGGTATTCTATAAAATGGGGGCACTATTGAGAAGCTGATTATCTGGGTCCATGATCCAAGTAATTGAAAAGGAGAGACTTGCAATAGGCCCTCTTTTGATGACTAAATGGGTTCACTTTTGGTAATACCCAAAAGTGTATGTATATATACAGACATACACATGTGCCATTATTCTACTCTTAGTTCATGAAGCTCTGATACCCTTAACTTTTAAAACTATCAATACATTTAACATAATTTCTAGGAGAAGACATTTAAGGAAAAGGCATATGCTTTAGAATTTTCTACCCAAATAGTGCCTAAACAAAACAGCTTTACTTAGCCAGAAGTGGAGTATTATCCACCCCATCCTCTAAGTACACAGCTATTACACCCTGAGCAGATTGCCTGGATGTGACAGCATGATTAACAATTAGTCTGGTCTTTGCAAGAGATTTAGAAACACTGACTCCTGCATTGTGGATCACTTCCCAAGAATGAATTTGAGTGACAGAAGTGGGACCTATCCAAGTAATTATGTAGGAAAACAAAATTGGAGATCTCAGAGCTTCTTGGCATACAATACTTCTCAAGGGCAAAATTAAGACTTCTCAAGGGCAAAATTAAGACCAGAATTCATTTTCAAAGAAAGGTTCCAGCTATCTTTTGTCTCCCACCAAATCAATGAACAATGTACTGTAGGTGATCAAAACCTGTCTTGTTTTGTTTTTTTAAAAAGAATTACAGTACGTATCTCTAGTCACTATTCATATTGACTGCTTTCTGGTATTTCAAGTGTTAACGTTTCCCTTAAAATTGCCCTCTCCCCTCTCCCAACCCTCTTCCTATTAGGCAGGGCCTTGCTGAACAGCAAACAGCAGGAAACTCACATTGGAGGTATTCCAGTTGTCAGTCACAAGCATGTTTCTTTCCAACAATCTCTGTGTTGTTTGAACTGTTGTTTTTCTGCCAGCAGCACAATGGAGCTTAGTTATTCATTGAAGGGGGGGGGGGGGGGGGGAAGGCTGAAAGAAGGCACCGCCCTCCATTCACAACCAATTTGGAATACTCCATCCATTCACAAAAAACCCTCTATCCTCACAGCTGAGCACTACCAATCAGGAGAAGGGAAATGACACTTAAGATTATAACAGAGACCAGCTGTCCTACACAGAGGAGCTTGTACTGTGGATGTTTACGTAAGGAATTCAAACACTGCAGAAATGTCCTGAATAAATAAGAAGGAGCTAGCTATTTTACAGAGTTCATTGCAAACCCAAATGATTGTGCAACACAACTTGTGGTGAGGTCCGGAAATGCTCCTTGACAAGGAGAAAGAAAAAAAACCCCAAAACATATTTTAAAAAGTAACTTTTTCTTTGTTGCCCATTAAGCACATTTGTCTAAATGCTTGTGGATGTCCTATTCCCTCGATTTCTTTAAGCAGTTCTTGTATCCCTATTTATGGCAAGAATTAAGCAGTTTAAAATATAATCCAAGTGTAACAGACTTGTTTCATTCAAGAACTGCCACAGCATGAATAATTGGCAAAGAAGCTTAGTTGCTGAAAGTAAGAGCAAAAATAGGCTCTTGAAGGGGCAAGAGCTCTAGAATAGTAGCTCCCAATCTTGGGTTCCAGATTACAGATGGGTTAAATTAGACTACAGCTACAATATTCCCAATGATTGTGATGGAATGAAGCTGGAACAGAATATAGCCCTATTAACATAAAGAGGAAAGATTTTTTAAAAGCCTCTTCTAGATGACCCAACCCGTACTCCTGTCATGTAATACAAAATGCAGGATTTGGGAGTGCTTTTGGATCTCAAATTGTCAATGGATGTAAATGTGACCTTAATGACCAGGAGTACTTATGTACAACTGGTAAATTAACTCCAGCCATTTCAGGATGAAGATAGCCTGACCTCAGCAATATACAGATTGGTAATCTTCTGGCTGGATTATTCTAATCCATTTTATGTATAGCTGCTGTTGAAGTCAGTTGAGACTACAGTTGGTGCAGGATACTGCAGCCAGGAAAGGATATGGGCACAGAATATATGAATATGTTATTTCTTCTCTGTGGGAATAAAACAGGCTTTCAGTAGTATACCAGGCCCAATTTAACATGTTTTTATCTTTCGATTTATCTTTATCTCAAATGGCTCTGGACCTGGATATCAGGAGTATCCATATCATCAGGAGTGAATATCACAATTTGCTGAGGAGTGAGTGACTGCTGACTGTGTGAAGTTGCTATACCAGGGGTGGGCAATTGTGGCTCTTTTATGACTTGTGGATTTCAAATCCCAGAATCCTTGGGCAAGGCAACCTAAATAAAATGGAGGAAACATTTGAAAAGGGTTCCTTACACTTATACCTCACAATGTTTTCTCCATTTTATTTAGATTGCCTTGCCCAGGGATTCTGGGTTCAGTAGACAAGTATCTCTATTTTTTTAACACCTACAAACTCTACACCAACAACCTGCTAGCTTCCAAATCTGTTGGGGCACAACTTAGTTTGCTGAATTGGGATGACATTATTTATAGCCCATTCTACCTGGATTACACTTCAGATTACAGGAGACAGTTTCATTGTTGCCCAGTTAAGCAATCAATCGGTCTCTTTCTCTCTCTCTCCTGTGCCAGCTCTCTTCATACAAAGAGTAATATACATTTACAATCAAACATTTTAGGAAACTATCCAGAACTTGTCTGGGCAGACCGGCTTTTCATTTTTTCAGTTAGGGATAATTCCCCCCCCCCTTTGTAAAATAAGTGGCTTATGCAAAGATCTGCTGGATGAAAACAAAAACCGGAAAAGGGCTAAACTGGAATTGTGTTGACTCCTCACAACTGTCTGGGCTACTCCCTGCAGTTTCCTTGGCAAGGGTTTTTTGGAACTTTGGTAGCTTACCATTGCTCCTTTTCTAGGGCTGAGGCGGTCTGAGTAGCCCAAGGTCACCCAGCTGGCTTTGTGCCTAAGATAGGACTAGAACTCATCATGTACCAGTTTCTTAACCAATATAGCAAACTGGTTCTTTCCAGGCATATTTAAACTTCTTTATATAACTTCATGCTAACATTCAATTGGACTGAAAGGGAAAAGTGTTTTAAATAGATCACTGCCTAATTGAATTCTTATTGAAACTCTCTCCAAATACATCTTACATAAGTGTTGTTTTTTATTATTATCTGATGCCTTCAAATCAGTGTTGACTATTGCTGGCTACCTGGACAAGCCTCTGCAATTTTCTTGAAAAAAAATTCAGAGGTGGTTTGCCATTGCCTGCTTCCTAGAGCTGACAGAGTATCACTTCCAGTTTCTAGTCAGATGCCTTAACACTCTACAAAACTGGAGTCCTTCTATAAAAAGCGGAGTCCTGAAATAAGAAAAAGCCCGATTTTCAAATAAAGCTGTCTCCTTCCTAACACAGCATGCCATTGACTGAATGCCAAATAAATAGTTCTGGAGAACTCTGGACCCACAGACTTAAAAATCAAAGCCCCATTGCAATTTAAAGGCCTAATGGGAAAATTAAGACAATTGTTTAAATCGATTGACCACTTATGCTAAGGTATATTTTGCTGAACAAGGAGACAACATCCGAAAAACATCTGATTCAGATCTGTGACTCCTGATTCAAAAAATGATACTTTGTACAACCCTGGGGTTGGCTTCTGAGCAGACAAAGATACCTTCAAACCAGGTACTCCAAAATATTTTTAAAAACCTTCAATAATAAACCAAGAACAAAAAAAGGCAATAATGTTTTTTTTCTTTGATATTCCAAGGAAATCGTTACAGTGCTGCTAGATAAAAAGAATTACAAATAGCAGGAAAGTAGACTTTGAAGTGTGCCATATTGAGTCTAAATGACCCCCCCCATGTCAAGAGTGCCTTCAAATTATATTGTACACACATGTGTGCGTGCCTGTGCCCATACATCTTTGTATGTTTGCATACATGTACTGAGAAAGTATATGTTCTAATAGCCTCATTATAATTAGACTTTGAAAAGACAAGTGATTGGTATAATTATAATATGGAGCACATATCAGATCAAGGACAGAAGAAATTCAAGAATATAAGATTATTAGAGTGCGTGGTTAGTGTTAGGTTTTTAATCTTGCCCATCGTACATAGGCAGCAGCAACACAAGCAAACAATGCTGAAACAGCACCAAATGTGTTGTACTTCTTGTGCTTTATGCCAGTGTGGCTTTGCCCCATTCTGATATTAAAACAGAATCAAAACTAAACTGCCTTTCGCGGGAAGTTGCTCAGTTTAGTTAAAGAATTGCAAAGATTTGCCTCTTCTCATTCGACTTTTTCCTATATAAATCAAATGAGCCAAAATAAATAACCAGCTGGATCATGTGATGCAGCTAGCTTATACCATGTTATGAGATCACATGCTTAACTCCCCCCTTTCCTTATTGAAAATCTCCTACATACAGAAAATCAGAGCATCAATGGCAAGGCAAGCTCAAAACAACATTTAAAATAAACTATAACACAAAAAATGCACCTCATTTTCTGACGAGGAAAAGGAAATGCAATTCTTTTATTTTTAAAATGCCAAACAGAACCGTCCAGCAGAAGCAGAACTAAACAATTCTTCTGACATAGACCAGTAATAAAATGCTAATTTGCACTGCAATTTTAATGACCAGCATACATTTTGGAGCAAGCCCAGACTGCAGGCTGTAAAACAGAACCCAAGCCAGAAAAGAATTCCCAGTGGCCCAAATGAAGCAATTCATACATCAGAATGAAAAACATTTGGAAGTTAGAGAAAAAGTGTTTAGGTATTCTGCTCTGTTGCTCTTATTCAGAAAGAACAAACAGATAATTCTTTTTCTGGGCTAGGAAGGGGAAAAATCTTCCCAATTTAGAACTATCACATATGGCTTCCCCTGTTGCTCCTCTATAAGTGCACAAAAGCTTCAGAGCTTTGCTTAATGCCTATGAAGGCAAGCAAGCAGTTTCGCTTTTTTATTATCGATCAAAAAATTATTCAAAATATTTTGCACTACAGGTAGTAGTACTCGACTTACAGCCATAACTGAGGCTGAATTTTTTGTTGCTAAGTGAGACAGTTGCTTTGCCCCCATTTTAAGACCTTTGTTGTTTCTTTCTTGCTCAGTGAATCATAGCAGTTTTTAAGTTAGTAACATGGTTGTGAAGTGAATCTGGTTTCCCCAATGACTTTGCTTGCCAAAAGGTGATCACTCAACCCCAAGGGGCACTGTACCTGTCATAAATATGAGTCAGTTGCCAAGCGTCTGAATTTTGATCACATAACCACGGAGGTGCCACAACGGTGATACGCGTGAAAAATTGCCACAAGTCACTTTTTTCAGTGCTGTTGTACCATCAAATGGTCACTAAATGAACTATTCAAGAATTACCTATACTATTTTAACCCTACACAAGTGGTCTTTGTATCTTGCCCCTTTCCACTATGGATATTCCAGGTAATTCACATTCAGAGGATCCAAGAAAACAATGAGGTCGAGGCACAGATAAATGCCAGAGGTACAAAGAAATACTTTGTCTTTTAAGAATTTGTAAATGGTCACCCAGCAATGCGGTTGTGCAGATGGGGCCAAAAAAAAAAAAAAAAAGAAGTTTTGTCACAAGTAATATCAGAAGCACCATTCTTCAATGGGTGTGTCCCACCACACAGTGCTAATTATGCATTTATGTTATTGTTAGCCTAGGGAAAGAAACTTTCTTCCCCAGATCAAATTGATACCGCGAGGAAGGAAACAATTCAGAACCAACACAACAAATGCTATCAATTGTATCTTTCTTCATCCCAAAAAGAAAAAAAGAAAGAAAAAAAGAAAGAAGGAAATGCAAATTAAGATTCAAGCATTTTAAAAAGGATAGACAGTAAGATCAAAAATAGTTTTTTAAGTTAAAAAAAAGAAAGAAGGCAAGCACGTTAACTTATAGCAGCCTATTCTCAATTTGCTTTCTTCTGTGAAGGAAGCTATATCTAAGACATCTGGAAAATACTAGATTGGGGAAAATACTTATAGCTGCTGTTTTAACAGTTTTAAATTAGAGGAACACACACACACACAGACATACTGGTGCCTTTGTTTTCATAAAAATTATACTCTAAACGTTCTATATAAACAGGTACTCCAGAATTTGAATGTATGCAATTATATAATCACAAGTATCAAAAGAAGGAAAAATATTCCAATATTATCTTCCCAGAAATAAAATACATTTAACACACTTACTCTAATCCCCCACATAGCAGACAAGCATTTAAAACGAGAATCAACAGTATCCTTAATAACTCCAATGCAATATGTATTCATTTGGCATAAAGTCTCACCAGTTTAAACGGGACTTACTTCTAAGTAAATATGTTTGTGATTAACCCAATAGTCATACAAGTTGATTTTTGTGCCAGAATCCACAATAATTTTAACCATGAATCATACACTATAAATCTATGCCATGCTTGCAGAGCTTCCAAAAAAAGCTTTCAATGTGCAAATGGTGCCCCCTTTATTCATTTATTTCTTATATTACAGTATTCCTCTTCTTTATAGCAAACTTTACTGCCACTGAGTTTCATAAATGCAAGAGAGATCTTTGATCTGTAGATTTTCCTCTCCAGATTTTGGTTCTAAAAAAGGCAATAGTCAACTCTTTCCAAATTACTATAGCACCTCGTAGTGAATTTTATAGAATTGTATTTTAAATCAGTTATAGTTTACTTAAGTTATAATTTGACCAGTTGTAACTCAGACATCTTAGCTTGAGGTTGCAAGCCTTCATGTGCCCCTTCACTTCAAAGCCTCCAAAGACCTCCAAAAGGTATTACTAAATTGATTTTTTCATGTGATCAATAAAGAAAACTATGAAATCAGTGCTTGGAGAATAGCCATATTAATTGTATTTAATTAAATTTAGCACAATATAAATTGACCCTAATTTTTGCCCTGCTCCATTAGCATCTTAGGGCATCTCAGAGGTTTGGGGACCCATATTATACAATGTAGTTTTTTGAACCATTTAATTTGAGATCCTTTAAAAAAAAAAATCCAAATCCAGAAGGATTTAACATTGCATTAACCAAACAAATTACTATTCCAGGCAAAAACCCATTCATTCATACGTAAAGCTGTTTCCAATGAAAATATTTTCTGCCATTAACATGGTTATCATGAATGCAGATCACCATTAATGTACTGTTGGCTTCTCCAACACAAGAAGGCTTGGTTTACTGGATCACCCTTCTTTTAGAAGACATTTGGTGTTTTTTTTCACACAATCCTTCAGGTTCTGGGCTGGCAAAGCCTGCAGAGAGGTATCTGAACACATCTCTGCTAGCAACCGATCCTCCCACACAACCTAACATACAGCCTAACTTCAGTTTCTACTGCTCCCAGCAAGAACTGGAAGGGTTGGGCTAGAATGTCAACATAGGAAGAGAATTTATTACTCCAGGCTTTCTTTCATCTCCAAAGGAGGGAAGGGATGGGACACACACACACATACACAATCTTTCACACACACATACAAGCAAACTGCAGCAAACATGTTGCCTGTCTGGAGAAACTCTCATGGCAACTTTCCCACTCACTTCAAAGTAATCAAAAGACAATAATTAACATGCATTTACTGAAGCACAAGATATTCCGTTGCGTGCTGTGACAGAGCAGAAATCAAGAATCCGTTCCTCTGAAGGCTATGTTTTTTCGCCTTCAGATACTGGGGCAACCACAACAGCTAAGCAAAATCAAAAACACAAAAGAAGACCCCTGTCCCAAATAAATACTGTCCTGAGCACTGATGTTTAAGAATATCATTTCTTGCAGCACACCAACACCACAACTGAAAACTGTGCATGAAACATGCTT
This sequence comes from Myanophis thanlyinensis, assembly GCA_017656035.1. Classification (NCBI taxonomy): domain Eukaryota; kingdom Metazoa; phylum Chordata; class Lepidosauria; order Squamata; family Homalopsidae; genus Myanophis; species Myanophis thanlyinensis. Next base: position 12,021 of record JAEANM010008822.1, read on the forward strand.
GTGTTAAGAGGTATAGACAGGCCCAGGTACTGATTATTAATAAACCCTACAGACAAGACAGAAATCTCTTGGTGATGCAGCAGGAGTGCTCTGGTAGCTGCTTTCATAGAACTGCAGCTTGCCAATGACTAATACTCCCTAAAGCTGCTCAAGTTTCACCAGCAAAGCTTTGTCCTTCATAGCTTCATGAGCTATAGCTATAATAGCTAGGAAAGTCACTGAGGGAATTAGAGGCACGGGGCTGGGGAGAGTGCTTTTGTGTGCTCACTGGCAAATGGATTTTAATATCTCTTACATTATGAAGTATTCATGGGGGCTTGAAAGGATTCTGCGGGAATCAAGGTTAGACGCAGCCTCAAAGATTTTCACACAAATATTCCAAAGTTCTTCATTAGAAGCAAGGCCATTATTAATAGAGCCTCTGACACCATACCTTCCTATTCAGGCTCATCCCTTCCAAGTCACAAAGACTTCACAAACCCCATAAACATGCACCCACCGGAACTGCATTCTATGAATAAAAGCGACCCACAAATACAATGGCCAAGGGAACAAGTCACTTATTTTGTAATCTTTTGTAGCTTTCAGGGCAAGAAAATAAAATATTAAGAATGCGACTTACAGTTGTCAGACTGGAAATCTGGGACAAACTGTTCATCATCAGGAACTTGGGCTACAAAAATGAAAAAAAAAGTGAACCGGCTTTCTGTTAAATAAACAAACTCCAGGTATTTGGGAAAATACAACTGTGATCAATATCTATGCATTTGCTTGCACTGCAGATAAGGTTCAAATAGGTATAGAAAAAAGCCACACCATGGCAGCAACAAGTTTCACAGATAACTATAATCAACAGCTAACAAAGAACAATAAAAATGTAGAAAGTTATATTAATGGGATTTACCTTCAGCTAACCAAGCCTCCTGAAGCTGACTAAGGTCTTGAAACAATTCTGAAAGAAAATAAAAAAAAAATGGTACTAAAATGCTACAAAAATGTTTAGATGTGCTATTAAGAATGGTAATGAGTCTACCTTCAGAATCATGAGCCAGATCAGTGTCTTGAAATTTCCTTTTTCTTTCATTCACTGGCCTTCCACGACATTCATCTGTACAAGATTTCTAATGAAAGCAAAAACAAGAAAAAAAGAAAGCTACAAATGGCAAATAGTCGAATAGCAAATAAACAAAACTTGGCAAGGTATTAGTAGAGAAATTTCATGCATGAAAAAAACAATTGCATAAAATGTATAATCATATAAGACATACCCCAGGGACCATGAAAGGGACTTGCTGGTCATAAAAGCCATCCATTGTGTTTGAAGATTCTTAAATATTCCTTTGAATGGTTTTAGCATTGAGCAATTCCAGGAAAAGAGGGATTCAAAATCTAGCTCCGGCAGATTGAAAACTGGAGAGAAGAAAGATTAAAAAAAAACAAAAAAACCCAACCATTACATTTTAACAATATGTAAGCATCATTTGAAAATTTTGAGGATTAGACTCCCCATTATATTACTTTTCTTCATCTAGCTTGTGTTAATATTTATTCTGGGTTTTTTTAACCATCATCTTATTTTTCTTTGCAACCAACTGATGATAGGTCTCAACTTTATTGTTGGTGTCACAGAATTACTATGGAAACAGTTATACCACCACAAAAAGCAAATTCCAATTACAAAGCGATGTATTACAAACCGAAGGGTCATAAGTTTTTAAGTTCGTTTCCCTTTCTACGTGATCCAGAGCTAGAATATAAATAGCAACAAGTGCAAAGAAAATCAATTCTGTTGTGTAAGAGGCTCAGCTTTCAGATGAAAGATGCCTAGGCCTAACTGTTTTAGATAAACAGAGGAAATAATTTTCCAGAATTTAAAACATGAGCTTACTAAGTTTATTTTCATTCAATATTACTTACTTCCTATAAAATAAATTCAGGATGGGATACCCTTTTAAGTATTCCTGTTTTAGCAAAAGAATCCTAAGAAATCTCAAGACAACATATTGCTTTAAACACACTATGAATAGAAATCTCTGCCTCCTGAGAAAGGGAACTAAATAACTTGTTCTTGTTTTATTGATGGAATTTTCAAGACTGTGAATACTTTTTTAAAGGCAAAGTTTTGTAGCTGGTTAGTCCAGCCAGTTTTTGCTTAAATGGTCGACAAAGATAAAATATTTGTGCTCTAAAGAAAAGCGGTAGTTTTATAGCACCGGGAAAGATGGTAAGAAGTCTCTATCCTAGCAGATAAACTGTCGCAGACCATTCCTAAATGCCAGCAAGAAAATCCAGAATTTGTCCACTAGAATCCTGGAGAATACTCCAAATTTCTAAATCACCCGATCGGCTTTAAAACGTTTGACATTTAAAGCAATAACTGAAAGATAAAACAGCATATTCACTACTTCGCATTTTGCACTTTAGCCGCTGTTTTCCTTCTTTCTCTCTTGAACCTTATGCGAAAAACCTGAAGAAAAAAAAACCTTTCCCGCAGCCAAACAATAGAGTTACAATCCCCTCCCCCGCGCCGCGCGCGAATCTGGCCTAAAGTTTTATGAATGGCGGAGCAAACAACCAGAGCAGGTACAGCGTAAGTAGAACCCTAGCGCAGGGCCTCATTCACAATAACAAGGGACGCACTCCATTCATTAAAACGCCTTCAGATATACCACCCCTTCTCCCGAGCAGAACGCGGCGAAAAGGTTCAGCCCCCGCCCCCGCACTCATGCGCTCCATTCACAGAAAACCAGTTCCATTCATAAAATCGCCTACATTCACAAAAAAAAAAAAAAAAAAAAAAAAAAAAAA
>JAEANM010008823.1:0-16742 GCA_017656035.1 Myanophis thanlyinensis
TGCCGCCGACGCCCCGCCCCCCCGATGCCCCCCCGACACCCCGCCCCCAATTACGCCGACGACGCCCCCCCCGGCCGACGCCCCCCCGCCGACGCCCCCCCCATCCTCTTTTTTTGTTTATCAAATATGGTCAGCCTATTCTAGCACCATCCAAACATGGTGAACTACAATTCCCATGACTTGGTCTGAAACCTCTGTGGATCACTAAGTTCAGGAAGGTTGCCATAGATGATCCCATATCATAGGTCTGAAAACTTGAAAGGAAGAAGCTTGTAGATCATTATCATTTAAACTCTCTATGAAAAAAAAATCCAGAACTAAAACATCTCCAACCAACATCTATCCATGTGCTACCAGAAGACTTATATTCCTCAATGAAAATACATTTTATGTTAAGGCAGTAGAGAACAACTGTGTGGTGTTATCTAATTTGACAAATAAAAAATAAAGTCTCCCTAAAGACAAGTAAGTTTTCTGGCACTATCCTCCTCTGGATTTTTTTAAACTTCCCAGTCTTCTTTACAGCTATGATATTTCCAGATGGTTCCCCCCCTCGGCCCCCCCCCCCCCCCCCACAATCCTGGTATTAACAAGAGATGAGCCAGTGGCAAATAATTACTATATAATCCAGTATGTAACAAGGAGTGCCATAGTCACTTTCAGGGACTGATACTCTGCCCCATTTAAACAAATTAAATCTTGACAGATAACATGCAAGGTACAAATCCTATTCAGGGTTTTCCACCACCATCAGACAGGCAACATAACCCGCTAATTTCTGTGTCGGGTCAGACATATTTTTTCTGGAATCTGAATGTAAACATATTTCAATGTGATGTTATAGAATTGTATCACTGCAGAATGGAGCTGAATGCCTTCAATGCAGAATAAAACTGATAATGAAAGAAAAAGTTTTGTTGTGTGATGTTATCTGTCTTTTTAGTCCTCTATCTATAGTCCCGTCTCCCCCCCCCCCCCATAGAAGATCTAAATAATAGGGAGGTGGAATTGGCCTGTAATTATACTGTGTTTTTGGTAGCTGAAATATTTCAGTAGGGTTGGGCCAGTTGTTTTGAACAAATAGTGAAATGCTTCCCATCCTTTCGTCTATGAACAAACCTCAGTTCTGCTGCCTGTTGCATCTTACTATTGGTGTGATAGCATTGTTTGCTTCATAGCAGTTGGGCTTGCAACCTCTGCGACCTCTTGTTGCTTTTTATCTGCCAAAGATGATCCCAAGCCTCTGTTTCTTTCTAAAATAGAATATTATCTCCTTAATATTAATAAAAGCAAGAATAAAAAAATGAAAACGAGCAATAATAGTCAAGCAATACCAAATATCATAAAACAAGAGTACAAGGAAATTGTGCCTTCTTGATCAATAACCAACAAACCATAAAAATTTTGGAGGAATGAACTAGTTTGGACAGTTAAGGAACATAAAAGGTTGGCCTAGGTACATGGTAAGGAGTTTCAGGTGGAGAGAAATGACTAGCTGACAAGATAGCAATTTCAAATTAAAACAAAAGGGGACACTGAAGAGTTGTAAAATGATTTTTCAGATCGAAGAAATATTACAGTGGTATATCAATTTAACATAAATTAATGTAACATCAAGTTGGTAAAAAGGCATAACTCTCCCTCCCCCCCTTCCTGTGGTTTTAGCTGGCAATGATTAAGAAAGTAATGGGGACTGTAGTAAATTTCTTAATGAAATTGCTAGCCAAATATAAGGCAGCTAGCTGGAAAAAGTAAATTGCACATATTGTGGTTCTTTGGAATAAAAAGATGTCAATATTTCAGTGTCTTAATGTATTTCAAATGCTATTCCTCAAAAAAAAACTTTGTTAGAAAAATGCAAAAAATGGGTGAACAAAGTGAAAGCCAGAACATCGCTCAGGTGGAAAAGTTGTGAACTCAAAACAGGTCAATATGTGGGGATATGATAGAGAAGAATAACATTATACATGAAACATGAGTAGGCCTCTCCTGTTATATGTGTGTGTGTGTGTGTGTGTGTATATATATGTGTGTTTTGTCTTTAAGTGAAATTTTACTTTTGACAACTATAAAGACAATTTTATAGTTTGCTACATATGGAATGTGTTTGTTACAATACTGAGTTGAGGAATATTCCAGATAGATAAAACAATGCAGTGTTCACATTCAGTTTTGGAAAACGTTATGGCCACAAACAATTTTAAAAGTGGGATTGAATACATCCATGAAGAACAAAAATCACAAGCAATGAACTACGAACTCCAGAAGCAGTAGGACATTGGGTAGCAACTGTTGAGAAGCCAGTGTAAAATTCTTATTACAGTAGTGGTGGGAATCCATTGGTAGATTACTAAAGGCCCTTTGAGAGAGTCCTTTGACACTGCACGGCTAATACAATTTTCAACTCCCTTCAGGACCAAGTTCCCACATTCAAATACAAATTTTATTGGTCAAATATACAGTCATACATGGTATGATATGCAGTGAAATACTTATGCAACTGCCCGCGATCGCGATTGATAGTAGGGCAGGAGAGTAAGTCTAGACAAAATGGGAGGATAGGATAGGAAATAAGTTAGGGATAGTTGGGAAGGTAGGAATGAGATACAATCATGGTTCCTGTTATAGTCTTGAGTATTCTTGTGGTTTCTGATTTAGAGTCCATATTACCTGTGGAAAGAAGCTTTTTCTCAGTCTCTCTGTGCTGGCCTTCAGAGAGCGAAAATGCTTTCCTGACCGCATCCTTCACTATCTTCTTAGCTTTAGTGCAGCAATGTTTGTAGATGGAGTGCAGCTCAGGGAGCTTGGTGCAGATGATGCGCTCAGCTGAGCATACCACCCTCTGTAGTGCTCGTCTGTTCTGCATGGTGCTATTCCCAAACATGGTTGTGATGTTGCCTGTCAGGATGCTCGCTACAGTGCAGGAATAGAAATTCCTAAGCACCTTCGGTGGAAGTCTGAAGTCTCTCAGGTGTCTGAGGTGGTAGAGACGTTATTGGGCCTTTTTTTACCATGGTATTGACGTGGAAGATCCATGACAGGTTCTGCAAGATGTGCACACCGAGGTATTTGAAGCACTCCACACTCTCTACCGGGCTTCTGTTGATGACTGGGGTCTGATATTTCCTTTCCTGTTTTATACTGAAGTCCACTATCAATTCCTTTGTTTTGCTGACATTAAGAAGGAGGTTGTTTTTCCGACACCAGTTCTCCAGGTTTGTGATCTCTTCTAAGTAGGCTGTCTCATTGTTGTCAGAGATCAGGCCCAGCACAATGGTGTCATCAGCAAACTTGATGATGGTGGTGGAGTTAGTAGTGGCCGTACAGTAGTATGTGTAGGGAGTACAGCAGGGGGCTCAGAACACAGCCCTGGGGTGCTTTGGTGTTGAGAGTGAGTGAGGTTGAAACTTGTCCGCCCATTTAATCGAAAACACAGTTCACCCAGACAAAGCTTGCTTTAATGGATACCCTGCTCCAGAAGAAGGCTTTCTTAAAGCAAATAAATGCAGAAAAGCCTGGCACAGTTTTGCTGGGAAGCCACCCCACCCTTTGTAAGCTGTTGGAGAAAGAAGTGCAAAGGGAATTAGCTATCACTCCCAAAGGATCTCTCCTACTTTTGCAATGGGAAAAAAAATGCGGCTTCAGGGCAGGTTTTCTGTCTGCCAAATGCGTGCACAAGTCCAGACGTGCCTGGCGGGAATGGAAGAATAAAGCAGGCTGGTCTGCACTCGCCCAAGCGCAAAAGATGCTTGCCTCTCATAGCACACTTCCAAACTGTTGCCTGTGCCTTCGGGAAGGGAGCCTCTCTCTTCAGGGGCCTCGAGGAGGGACGCGGCTGCAGGTACAAGCAGCCTCTGCATAACTGGCATTCCAGCAGGCTGCTTGGCCTCTGCTAAGTCCCCTTTCAACCTAGCCCCCCTCCTGGTTAAGGGGGCACTTCTGCCTCTTGCTTTCGTCTCTTTCTCCAGACTTTAATCTCAATCTCCCAGAACTCCCTGGGATTTACAACCACTAAGCATGCACGGGGTTGTGAGCCCTGAAGGGAAAAAGTAGGCGCGCATTCCCAAGTGGTGAGAAGAAACTGATAGTCCCGGGCACGTGCCCCAAAGCCCTCCGGGGGAAGGAGCTGCGGAGAGAAAGCTGTCCGGGATGGGCTCTTGGGATTCGCCTCGCCCCCCCCCGCCGCCGCCCTTGTGTTTCGGAGGAGCCGCGTCCGGACCCCAAGGAGAAGCCTAAACCAAATTACCTAAGTGCGGGCCTCTGGGACCACGTAACCCCCCCCCCCCCATCTTCTTTCCAGGGCCACGTTGGCCATCTGAAGGTTGGGGAGGGGGGGATTTGGGAAGGGGCATCTGGCGCTCCGAGGGGAGAGCTCGTTTCGCGGGAAGGAGAGGCTCGGAGTCAAGGTAGATGGGGGAGGGAAGAAGGGGAGGAGGGAACGCGGGTACATAGGAGGCGGGACGGATGGAGGCTTTTTTACCCCGGCCGATTGGCAAAGGACTCCTCGTTCTTTCAGCCGATGGAAAGTGAGGGTAACATTTGCTTTTCTTTGTCTTCCTTCCGGAGAGGAGACGGGCGATCTCGGCGCTAGCAAGACAGGGTCGCGCGTCGATCCCAAAGATCGGGGAAACGGGGGAAGAGATTCAAGGCGAGGCCACTGCTGCGGCGCGGGCTGAGCGCAAAGTTCAGAGGAGGCGCGCAAGGCCGCCCGGACCGCGTCTAGCAGCAGGTGTGAAGAAGAGGGCTTGGGGGGGGGGAGGGAGGGAAGAGGGGCAGGTCCAGCGAAGGTCCTGTGAACGGTCCCCGGTCCCCCTGCGTTTGGCCGGGTTGCAGGCTGGTGCTCGCGGTTGGTTTGCGCGATTCCCGGAGCGCGTGGATACCTATCTGGGGAGGCCAGATTTTAGCAGAGCTGTTGCCGAATTGCCAGTCTGCTGAAGCCGCGGTCGAGATTCGATTCGTCTCCAAGGCGAAAGAAAACTTTCTTCTTCCCTTTGTTTTCGCCGGAAAAATACGTTCGCGGGACGCCTAACAAATACCTGGCCTCTGAACGGCTGTTTATTAGCCCGTGAAGGACACGTAGAGATATAGTTCTGGGAACGACCTACTGACGACCTTTTTGATCTTGCCGGGAGGGAGCAAATGGCTTTCTTCAACTAAGGTCGGGCATCTGGAGCTTCACTAAGATAGAGGGAGATGTGCCGGCTGGCCTATGGCCATCTTGGCGAGGACCTAAACATACGGCCACTGAAAAACAAAACAAGAACCCCAATTTCGGAGACATTCACTCATTAGATATAAAATAGATAGACCTATTTTCCTTCTAAGAAATAGGATTTGGGCAGCAAAAGATAGGCACCTGGTTCTTTTAAAAACTTACATTTAAAAAAAATTATTCAGTATAATATAAAATTCAGCCCAAAATAACAAGAAACAAAAATAAGTAGGACCCTGAAACACATTCCATTAAAAAAACCTTTTTATAAAATGCTTATTAAAAAGCTGTGTCTTAACTCCTTTTGTAAAAGAAAGTGGAGGCTAAAAGCATCTCCCAAGGGAGGGCATTTCTTAATTCTGGAACCATGCAGGAAGAGCAAGGTAAAGTTTCCTTCATTAACCTCTTTCTCTTGTTCATTTCATGGAAACATCTGGGTAGCCTTTATTTTTGCAACAATATATAACTGGTTTGCATTGTCTCCTTTTATGATGTTCTTCTCCCCCCCCCTCACCAAACTCCCCAAACTAATCCACATCTCTGGGATTTCCTGACAGTCAGCCACCCAAGCACTAACTAGATTTGACCCTACTTAGCTCCAAGCTCAGACGGTGGTCCTCAGATGGCCACTGAGAGTGAAAGTTGGATTTCCAAAAGGTGGTCTCCTTTATACTGCAGGAAAGGTTCCTTGAAAAGTCTCTCTGATAAGCCCTGTGAACGATCTGGGTTTTATCAAGAAAACATCTGGTAACAAGCAGAATGTTCTTTCAACATGGGAGATAATGGAAATGTTACCGTAGCATAATACTTTGTTGACAGTCCCATTCCTGTTTATTCTAAATTATTTCCAGATTAGCAGCTCGTTAGAAAATCCATTTAAAAGTAGGTAGCTGAGTTAGTTAGCTTGCTTTCCTTTCTCTCAGCTCTCCTTTCTCCTTTTCCCTTTTAAATCGGACTTTCACAATCTGCCCTTTAGACAGACTCCCACTGCAAAGGTTGAGATTTTATTGCCCAGCACCTTTAGAGGACTACAGGAAATATAGTGGCTTTTTGTCCACTATTTTTTTTTATAAATTTTTATTTATTTTTTTAGGACAAACATACAAAAAACATGCACAACATAAAAAACATATAAGTCTAAAAAGACATCATCCAATTCTATGCTTACAGTGTGTCAGTTGGTTACAAAAGAAAATTTTCTTTTTGTCCGCTATTGTATGTACTGATAAGCGTGACTTTCCCAATGGTATCTATAAGCTTACTGTGATCCATTTAAAAACAGGAAGAGTCTGGGTAGCACCTTGTCATATTAACAAATTTGATTGAAAAAGCATAAGATAACAGGTGTGGAAATATGGCTCTGCAGCCTTGCCTGAGGAACACAGACAAGCACGCAGCTCTAGGGCTGGTTCACACATTGAAAGCTCCCCCACTTGCCTTTTAATTAATTTTTTAAGATTGTTTTAATTATCCTTACCTTTTTTTAAGTGTCAACTTTTCTATACTATCTTTATGCGTTAATATTTAATGGATACCCATTTACAGTCCTTCTGTGAGGCAGATGAGCAATTCCAGATGATGGATGAGTTCAGATAGATAGATAAAAGTGAATTTTCACAAACTAGGTTAATTCATCGGATGATGTTTGACTATCATGTTGTAACACAGGCAAGATCAAGAAAACAATGCTTCAAATAGTTATATAGTAACTATATAGTAATATAGGAAAAAAGTCAGCAGCTGAAAAGGTTGGATGGGGAGTGGAAGTTACCTATCTCACTGACAGTTGTTTTGTGTGTCAGAAACTGCTATTTTGAAATAAGTGAAGAAAATACATTTGTGACTTCATCTAAATCCAAGGCAGTGCTACAGAAAAGCTGTTTGTTGTTTTCCATATGTTTAGCTTATGTGAGTATCTTTATAAACTCTGCAGCCAGTTTAATCCACGTGTTACATTTGTTGCAACAGTCAACCTATTTGCTGTGGGATGGGCTTCACTATTTGGCTGAGCGTCGGCTCTGCAATGTTCCTTATCAAAGAATCATTATAAAAGACTTGGAAAGAAAGCAGTCTCCTGTTTAAAATAAGTTATATTAGCACATTCCTCCATAAATAGAATGGAAAGAACTTGAAGAACTTTTTAAAATTAATGAATGAAGAAGAAAGCAGTGGTGCAGTTTTATTTATTCTCAGTGGAAAGTAGTTTCCAGGGCCACAAGCCATATTTTTCTTTTCTTTTCCTCTCTTCTGCTAGAGATTCATGGAAAGATCTTTGCAATAAGAGGCCCAAGTGCTCAGAATGGAAGAGGTCAATAGTCCTACCCTCAGATGATTAAAAGGAAAGGCTGCTGCATGGCCTCCAGCTGTTATGCAGAACACAGGCAGGACTCCCAGTTTTCTAGCAGTTGTTAAGAATTTACATGAGAGCTAATGCATCACTGGTTTTCTATTCAGATTGTCCTGTTTTTTCACCTTAACAATTTACATAATGGCTTACTTTTTATGGACAAAGGGACCAACTACAGTGAAAACAGAGCAGACCACCTGGCCGAGGGGCTGTTCAGGTGTCCTTCCCAATTTCTCAAGTACTTAGCAATGGGTAGATCAACTAAGTAATTTTGGAAATTGAAAACCCTATTTCATTTGGGGGGGGGGAATGAATGAACTGTTCAAAGAAGAAGGAATATAGAAATATATATATACAACCCATGGGTCTGAGGGAATTGTTGCTTATGGGAGGTGATCTTCTTTCCAGTATTCTGTTCTTGCTTTTAATCTTCAGGTAACTTCCAGAGCTGCAGTGGCATGCCCCACATGTCAAAAATGTAGTTTTATTCTTCTTTAGAAAAAGATACTGTAATTCTTACAGTAGTCTCTCCAAAGATTTAAGACAATTTAGGTATATCCTTTAATTAATTTCTTCTCCTTTTCCCCTTAAAGCAGGGTTGTCAAACTCAATTTCATTGAGGGCCGCATCAAGGCTGTGGTTGATCTCGGGGTGGGTGGGAGAGCTGGATGGGTGTGGCCAACTAGATGGGTGTGCCCAGCTTAACGCCACTCCCTAAACTGCTGGCATGTTTCCTCTTCGCACTGGGTAGACCGGGCCGAAGCCACACTGGCCCGATCTTTCCTCTTCGCATTGGGTAGACCAGGACAGCCCCACAGGCCGGATCTGACCACATCGCAGGCTGGTTCCAGCCTGCAGGCTTTGAGTTTGACACCTGTGCCTTAAAGCATTGCAGAAGCTTTCTCAGTTCCTTTGTGCAGGATATATCTGTGCCAGTAAAATACAAAATGGAATCACAAGAGATCATCTGAGCTCCTTAGCAAGTGGGCACTGAAGCCTTCTTATGGTAGAAAGCAGGAAAATTAAGGCTCAGGCATTCATAATATACTTTCCATTTGATTTAGCTAGTGACACATTAGTGTGAATGGAGCTTTGATCTGGTTGAAAATTACCTTTGGTCACTAAGAGAATCCAGTAAATTACCACAAACTGAGGACTTAAGGATTTGTTCTGTGAAACAGTGGGATATTAAGCTAGAAATAGTACACAAGAAATTCTTGCTTTTCTGTCTAACACTTGCTAGTTTAGTTGTGAGGGAAAGATATCAGATGTAGCCAACTGAAAATATGAGAAACATGGCTTTTAAATCATAATAAAACATAGATCTTAACTGTAATGAATTTCTTTGTTAACCGTTGGAATTTTTTGGACCACTCCCTAGGTCTCTATTTCATAGATGATTTTGAAAAGTATGGCTACTTATTTAAAGCTTTAATTTTCTCTTCCTCTGGGAAGTGAAAAGAGTGATAGACAGGCCAGTAGTAATAATGAAAAAGCAGATAATCCCTGCTTTTAAGCAGGTAGCAGAAAGTCATAGCGCACAAGATGAAAAGGATTCAGGAGGAAGAAGAAAAAAAATTGCTTCTTGAAGTGTGGTGAGATGACTGCCTGGATACTCAAAGATTACTAGTTTCTTTCTCTTTCAGCAGAAACATGATGTAGTTCATGCGTGTTTTAAAATAGAAAAGTGAGGTAAATGTTTAAACCAGGACTAGTTACTTAGCCAAAAACAGATATATCTGTATTAAGTATTACAGCATTGTTTATGTATTTTATTTCTATTTCACCTTTCTTCCAAGAGCAGCCCTCAGGGAAGTTTCCATTTTATCCCACAACATTAATTGTGTGAAGTAAGCTGAGTTGGGAGTTAACCACTGTACCTCCTTGGCTTCTAAGCACTGCATTGGAGCCTTTTGAGACCAGACATGAGTTTTGTGATTTTCAGCAGTTTATTTATTTGATTTTTCTCACATACAGGACTGTAGGTAGCTAACAGTAAAGTATTTTTTAAAAAAAAATACAGAAAATATAAATATAAAAAATAAAGCCATATCATCCAGGCATCACCAAACAATTATCAAGACAACCAGGAGGTAGGCTCTGTCACACAGCCAGGACCTCAGGCTCAGGCATAAAATCAAGTTTTCAAGGCCTAATGGAAGGCCAGCAGAGACAGGATGAATCTGATCTTAAGGGGGATGATATTGAAAAGTCTTAAGTATCATGGCAGAAAAGACATTTCTTCTGGGTCCTGCCAGCCAACGTTCCTTATCCAACAGTACCTGAACCATGTCCCTCTTATTGGATTGAATAGGATGGGAAAAAGTTACTGCAGAAAGACAGTCCCAAAAGGCTTCCAAGCTATGAAGGGCTTTAAATGTGTCAGAGTGTATGCAGTGAATTTAGAGCTGTCAGAAGTTTTTTTTACAGTGACTGTCTCTATGCTATAACCCAGGAGCAATAATACACAGCACACAGAGTCTATATACAGTGGTTTATCTACAATAATATATAATATATGTGGCAGCAAATACCTTACTCAGGCACTGAGAATTTCTGTTCTGTAAACCGGTCAAACAAGGAACAATCAGCAAGTAATCAAGTAACACAGGAACGAAGCAGGAAGAAATGCAGGAAGAAAGGAACGCCCTCTACCAGCTTCCTTTTATAACCATCCCTTATTCTGTTCCCTCCTCCTTAAAGGGAAACCACTACCTAATGCTGAGTCATTCTTCTCAAGTAACTTCCTGTAACACTTGCATCAGTTTCCTGCCACAGGTGAATTAGCATTTCTAACTGTTCAGCCCTTAAATCTATAATCATGACAAAACGTGACAACCACACCTTGTTTAGTACTGTGGTGGAATGTAGTAAAGAGATGGATCCCCTGGAGGGAGGAGGTGCATTCTAGAAGAATAAGATGCAACTCAGTGCAGATATTTTGTGTGAGAGAAAGAGGGTGAAGACAGACCCTCCCTTATATTTCACAGAGTATATTGTAGATGCAGGTAGTGGAGTCCTCAATCTGGCAAGATTTTGTATACAGTAAAGTACTCAGCTTGGAAAAATTGCCATGTGTCATTCTTGCTTTTGTGCCTGACATCTACCTCTAGAGCAGCAGTGGGGAACGATGGCCCCTTTAAGACCTCTGGATTTCAATCTCCAGAATTCCTGAAACATTGTGGGAGTTGAAGTCTACAGGTTGTAAAGGGACCATAGTTTCCTACTTGTGCTTTGGCCAGAGAGGGGAGGGAGTGGGGAGAAAGAAAGAGAGAGAGAGGAAGAGAAAGAGATTGAGAGTAGAGAAAAAAAAGGGGGGGCTGAACACTGGCTGAAAACCAGGCCAAAAACACCCCCCATGCCCCATTTTGCCTGGTCAAGAGCTGCTGAAAGCGTCTGCCCCAGCTCCCCCCCCCCCATTCCCTGCTGCCCTCTCCCCTCACCAACCTGTGGAGATCTACAGTGCTGATCCGGCCCTCAAATAAATCCAGTTTGACACCCCTGTTCTAAATTACTACCTCACCTCTGGGATGTCAGCAATCCACCCTTCAACCAGTTATAATGGCGGCCAATCTATAAAGAAACAAACAAACAAAACCATTGAAGTTTTTAAAATACTAACAACGAAATAAAAACAGCATCAAGGTATAACCAGAGATAAAACTGGATGTGATTTAAAAACAGAAATCCTTTCTTACTTTCTTAACTTCCCCATTTTGGGGGGAGGGTCTTTTTTATTAGCGTCAGGAGCCTTAATCCTACTTCATCCTCTAGCTCTGCATGTGTATCCTCTTCCAATCCAGGTGCAGGCAGCCAGGCAGGCAAGATTCAGCCACACATGGGAAAATTTTCCTCTGCATACCTTGGGGAGATGATGGGGGAGGGCTGACAGTATGTTGCTGGATTGAAAGCAACCCTCCAACTTGAAAACAGGCTGAGATTTAATGGTTTGGTTCTGTGAGTCAGATCATCAGGAAAGTAATGTGAATTAAAAGCACCTCAAACAGCTTCATTAGAAATGTAACATTTTCTGTCACAGGCAGAATAATCATGTTCACTTTTCTTATTTTTTTTCATGATATAGCCAGATTTCATTCTCTGTGCCCACCCAAGTGAAAGCCGCTGTGCTCTGATCCTTTAACCATCATGTGGGCGCTTCACTTTTGTACGAACTGTCCAGACCTAATGCAAAATATAGAGGGGGAATCACAGCATAAATGTAACTTATTCTTAAATCCAGCTTGTTGAAATACACAGAATTCATCAAAAGAACAGCCCCTCCTTTTATTTGGCATCAACATAATAGCTAACACAAAAGTTATGATAAAGCATGTTCAGTCTTTTCATCCAAGTTTGGATTTTTAATGCTTTATTTTAAAAAATGTAAACATGGAAATACTTTTGATCTGAACCCAAGCGTGACTTCAATACCCTGATTTTAAGAAGATGTAGATTTACTTTTATGCAGCTATTTAACTTTGCTGGAGGCAGCTACCAATTCTGGTTTTAAAGGATGAGGATAATGTCTGCAGATCCAAAGCCATACGGAAAAAGCTCTAATACTTTTTTTCTTCTTCAAACTGGCAATATCCTGTAGCCAATGCCACTTCTGGTGCTAGGCCCATGCCAGTGTGTCAAAGGGTTGGAACTGGTGCCAGGATACAGCTCATGAGTTAGTTATGGGTCATGCAACCTAATTCTGGGACAGTGAAAATTGCATAGCAGTTCTATATTAAGACAGATTTAAACTGAAGTCAGCATATGGATTGTTCAAGAAACCTACTTAACCTTTTCTATTGCTATTGATTTAAGGGGCAAAGAGTTGCTTTTCTTGAAGTAGGCAGCCATATACATTAACACAGTGTTTCTCAACCTTGACAACTTTAAGATGGGTGGACTTCAATTCCCAGAATTCTCCAGCCAGCGGCTGGGGAATTCTGGGAACTGAAGTCCACTCATCTTAAAGTTGTCAAGGTTGAGAAACACTGCATTAACAGAGTTGGAAGGAATCTTGTAAGTCATCTAGTCCACCCTCCCCTCCCCCACCCAAGCAGGAGACCCTACACCATTTCTGACAGATGTTGGGATATAATTTCTGACATGTGATAAAGAACTATAATAAAAGGTGCTCTTGACTTCTGTACCTTCTTTGTTTCTGTTTCTTTTGGTTTGCCAGCATCATTGTATGATGGAATTGATTCCTCTGGTGATGTATGCTTTTTAAAACAAATTTTTGAAAATGTCCCATGTTCAGCTATATAAATTCATACTTTGTCAGCCTGCCACGGGAACAAGCTGATAAGCTAGCTAGAACAAGCTGGTTTATATCTTTCACGAACAATGTAAAGAAAATACATATCTGACTTAACCAAAAATGGGAGTTTTTAAACTATGATCCAATCTGAGGTGTCCCTCCTTTCTCAAAAAGCCAAAAAGGAAACAAAAAGACCAAAATAGCTCCTCACTAGCAATCAGCATTCAGATTAGCAGAGATTAGCACCTTGGTTAACATCAGGCCAACAATCAAGAAGCAAACAATACCCAAGCAAAGAACTACCAATTCAGGCTAACAGTAAAGAACAGCTTAACTAAGGAACTACCAAGACCCCTTCCACCAACACTGACAGAGCAAGCCACAGGTATATAAAATGAGAGCAAACCCTACTCTACTAGCATTTATTTTTATTTATTTATTTGATTTATATACCGCCCCCTCTCCCACAGGACTCGGGGCGGTTCACAGCCGATAAAAACAACAACAATACAATATAAGTTAAGAACAGTTAAAATAATTAAATAATGGCCGTTTAAATGTCATTTTAAAATCAATTTAAATAAGTTATAAGAACAACCCCAGAACTTTAAAACAGAATTATATAAAATTTAAAATTAGATTTAAAATTAATTAACCCTTTAATTAAGAGTTCTGGGTACATGCATGTCAGTACAAAATTATTTTTATATTCTAATGACATTCTCTTATTAGAATCAGGCTTTGACTGAATCTGATGCAAAATCATACTAAGTGGCATGTCAACTCCCCATGCTTTCATGCCTAAATAGATCTACAGACACATCTAAATGGTACTATTTCTTCCATCCTTCACACTCAATAGTTTAAACCAGTGGTGGGATTCAAATAATTTAGTTCTCTGCCCTAATGACCAACTGAACCAGCAGTTCTATGAACTGTTTAGAAAGTTAACAACTGGTTCTAGCAAATAGGCACAAACTGATTGAATCCCACCTCTGGTTTAAACTAATAACATGGAATATATATATACATGTAGAACATATTGTATCTTATGGCAATTGGCTGGTTTGCTCATTCTTGAGAAGGCATTAAAATTGTGAGGACTGCTAGTTCCACATCCCTCTAAAATTAAAATTTTCCCTGTTATCAGGCTTGACTAAGTCATCACATTGTTTAGACACTGCTAAATGCTCAGCAATTATGAGATTTAAAAAATCAATATTGTTTAAAAATCAAGCTATTACTTTCTCATTACAGAATTTGGTCTTGGAAGAGAGTTCTCCTGCTGAGAAGCAATTGCACTGGCTGAAGGCTGCTTTGGTTGGTTATGTGATTTTATGCAGATTTCTAAATCACAAAGGGAGGGGATATACTTAAGAGAGAAACAGGGAGTTCATTAATGTATTTTAATAAGAATGACACTTTAATAAGAATGGCACTTTTCCCCTTGGATTATCCACAAGCTTCATAGAATAGTTCCATAATATAATATGAATTAATGACTAATCAGCAATTTATGGATATGGGTGTTGTATCACTTTCAATTGGGACATTCCTGAAAATGAAACAACTGCTTATCTATAACATCTCCTACTGTTTTCTCTAAAGCTAGTTTTAAAAATCTCACATTGGTTTTTTTGTTTTTTAAACATGTATACCTGGTTTAGTATAACTATATTATTAAGGTCCCATTTAAGAAATTAACAACTTGATTTTCTTTTCAATAGGTCAAATTTTCAAGTAGAATTCTTTGCAATTTGGATGCATAGGAAAATTACAAGATTTTTTTTCTCAGTTTAGGCAATGGCAGTTCTTTTCCTATTATTATGTTCAAAGGAATGATCTCAGATAGGAGAAACTAGATACAATGGGCAGAGAATCTTTATTTATCCAATTTATTATTATTATTTTCTATTGTTGAAAAGAAGGAATAATTTTGGAATTTTTTTCCCATTTACTAAAATATTTTTGCTTTTACCTGTCAACTGTATTTGTATCCTTAAAACACTTGTTAAAAAGAATGCTTCACTCCTTTCTTCTGAGTTAACTTGCCTAAGATGATTGTATAAGATAATAATAGAACTGCTAGCACGCATTTCAACATTTTAGCAATACCAGGCAAAAGTTTTGAACCACCTGATGTCACTTGCTTTTCAATAGAAACTATTTGCATGTTTCAAAGAGATATTGATGAAGTATGTCATGATGAGAAATTTAGAAATATGCATACATAAGAGAATAAATTGGAATGGCAGGGCAGGTCAAAATTCACAAGGTGAATATGAAAGAACAAAAATAAAAGCACAGCAAATTTAGGTTGTAACCATATCGAAGGGACAATCCACTTTGAATGGATGAGCAAAGGGCTACAGTCACATTCAAATGTGATAGTGGACTACATTGGAAAAGCCACGCCACTCAACCATCCACACACACAATGTTTCCTAATCATATACAACAGGGTTCCTTCTAGATGTGTAGTTTTGAACTTCAAAAATACTTAGAATGGATTTCTGGAAATTGAAATCTATACGTCTGAAAGTTGCCTAGGGTGAGAAAGATTGAAATATACTTTTAAACAGCTCATCCTTCATATGGATAGAGTCATACATAATAAGTTATTTTCTCTTTTGGTAAGGGCAATGAATGACTCCTTACTCAGTGCTAGAAAATATATTTATGATTTATGCAAATAAGAATTGTTTTTACATCCCAACATGATGTGGCGGCGCCCTCCCTATGGAACAAATTGCCCCCGGAGATCCGGACCATCGCTGACCTGCGGACCTTCCGGCGTGTATTAAAAACTCATCTTTTCCAGCAGGCCGGTCTGGCCTAATACCAAGCGGGTTTTTAAATTTTTTAAATTTTAAATTTTGGAATGTTGAAATTTTAAAATTTTATAATTCTAAATTGTTTTAAATTTCTTAAATTTTAATTTAGTATGTGGTTTTTTAATTTATTGGCCAATTATTTAATTTATTTTAATTGCATTTTAACTTTTGTATGTTTTATTTTATGTGGCTGTACACCGCCCTGAGTCCTTTGGGAGAGGGGCGGTATAGAAATCCAATAAAATTCTAAAATTTTAAATTCTAATGAAGAATGGTGATTTTTGTAGAAATCTATTTTCTTCCCTTCCTTATAAAGAAAAGTAATTATAATATATGCTTTCTCCCCACCTTTAGTGGGGAGGAAAATAATGCTCTATGACTTCCAATTTGCCCCTTAAAAAAGGAGGAGGGGGAATGTTGCATTTTCATTTCAAGTGCTACAATTTTGAGCTCCTTCATAGTGAGAAAAAACAAAGAAAAAAACTACTGAACCTCTCTTCCCCCCTCATTACCAAATGTGAAGAAGAAATATTACTTTATTTTACATTTTCTGCCACTAGAAGGGGAAATTTTGCAGTTTAAATCCCTTTTACTAGCAGGAAACAGAAAATCACATTTTTTTTTCACTCACATTTGATATAACTAAAGACTTCAAAATGGCTGTGCTTCTAGTTTCTTCAGGTCTCACCATGTGACACATCCACCTGATTTAAGCCTCTATTTACAATTGTCATAGACCAGAAAAGGAACTGTTGTCTTTTGCTGCTTGAAATAATACATATTCAGAGGGTTGACCACAGAAAGCATATTTATTAGACCTTGTGCAATTGGCCTAATTTCTAGGACAGAAGACTTTGGAGGCAGGGCACCTTCTCAGATGTCTACAGAAGATAGGTGATACTCCTTTCATTTTAATGGGACTTTATCAATGATAGCCATACCTTTCCTAGGCATGCTTCCTTTACTTAAATTTTCCTAGAAAAAGGTACATAAATGTTACTTTAGTTGGGAGGCACTTGAAATGGTAATATTGACAGGCATTTTTGATATAACCACAATTTGTGGTCAAGAGAGAATAGAATAGAATAGAATAGA
>JAEANM010008824.1:0-16742 GCA_017656035.1 Myanophis thanlyinensis
ATAAAATAAATAAATAAATAAATTCGATTGTGCATGCATGCATGCACGATTACAGAGACCCAGCTGGTCTTCGAGTATCCACTGTGCACGTGTGCAGTTGAAGCAGGAAATACAGCTGGTCTTTGCAGTTCTCCTGCGCACGCACACATGATTGCTCATGTGTGTGTGAGTGCCTGCATGCAACATGGGTGTACTGCACATGCAAAAGCTTCATGCATGCACAGATGGTGCAGTTGCACATGCAGCGCACATGGAGGAGCCACATGCAAGTGCGGATGGCATGCACAAAGTGCATACTTTTCGGCACTCAGTAAGTAAAAGGTTCACCATCACTGGTTAAGCTTTTGTATAGCAGGTACTTCTGAATACCAACTCTGAAATAAATGGTGACAATTCTATCAACATAACATATTCTCTGAAAGCTATACAGTGCATCACTGTCCTTCATACAACAAAGATAAGATGAAGATCATTGTTTTGGATACTGTTCACTCAACATTTTGCAATCATTATAATTATTAAATACTCTATATTAATGATACCTGCAAAACTTTAGCATTTGGCTGAAGTGGCTTGATAATCAGCTGTTTTCCTGATGTGTAAAGAATCTTTTCAGAATCTGGACCCCATGCTACTGAATATATTGGTGTTCCTATAGAGATAAGGAAAGAAAAATACAGAGATACACATTGGTGAGAAATGCTACTATTATTTCGATTCCAAAATTTAGAAATCAAATTGGTATCAAATTTTATTTCATTGAGGGCAGCATCAGATTGTATTTGACCTAGAGGACCAGTATGGTGGAGGGGGCAGGGCAGGGGGGCATGGCCACAGTGGGTTTTTGACACAGGCTCAAAATCCATTTTTTCCCCTTCTTTCTTTCCACAGTTCTTCACTATAACATTTTCCTATCTCTTCTACCAGATATTATGGGCAAACATTTATTACTTATTCTTCATACTCCACTAAACTTTTTATTTCTAAATTTATATCCCATTGTTTAATAGTAAATTGCTTTTCCAGGCAAAAAAGCTATTTAAACTATTATATTTTTATTATTCAAATAATAATAAAAATACAATAGCATAAATAACATAATACAAGATCTAACAGCAGAGGTAAATTTCCAGGATAGTAAATAGAAATGGCTGTCAATTATAGATTGTTGATTGTAAATTAAATGGACCTACAGTATGCAAAATCTGGCATTAAATTGTAGTATTAACATAGGATGTTTTTTATGCAGATCAGGCACTTGAGGCCACATAATTGTAATCCAGTCCAATCCAGTCTTCCTGCAGCACTCTACTGGCTGGCACTCGGCTAGAGTGTTTCTAGAGGCCAGGGAGGCTGAAAACGAGCTTCGTGGGGGCCTTGTGGGCCTCAGCACGGCCTGTTTTTGGCTGGCAGAGCCACCACAGGCCAGTCCTTTGATATTTTCATGCTGGCCCTGCAGGCCATATCCGGCCCATGGGCCTTGAGTTGGATATCCCTGGTTTAGCATAACTGGATAACAGCCAAATCTTTTGGTTTATATTATTGATGAAAGTTTGTTAATACTCTTTAAAAACTCTAAATCTCCTAAACTATGTCTCAGACTTTATATGAACAACAAAATGATCTTCACAAAGGTGGATTATGATTTAATAATGACAAGTCTGAAATATGGATAAACTTCTGAAATCACTCAAGGTTAAAGACTGACATTCTATTTGGAGTCTAGTTAAAATAATGGATAGCATCATTAAGCACAGTCAATAAGCACTGTGGTTGCTAAGCTGAAATCACGTGACTGTGACAGATTTACAAACTCACTTCAACTTCCACTGTTAACTGAATCAGTGTGATCTAAATGAGACATCACAAGTTCTGATTTCTTGCCCTTGACACAGAGCTTCTAATTGGACCCGGATCTGGCAATCAGTGTAGCTCGGGGAGCAGAGCATAACATGTATCATTTTAGAAGCATACATAACTATCTGCACTTCTGCATTTTGCACCAGCTGAAGCTTCTGGATATTATTCAAAGACAGCACCATGTAGCTTGCATTACAATAATCCTGAGGGTTTAATTAATTTTAAATCAATTTTAAATTTTATATTTAATCTGTTTTAAATTGTGGGTTTTGTTTTAATTAATTCTTAAACTGAGTTTTAAATTTTTTAAAATTATTAGCCTTCATTTAATTATTTTAATTGATTTTTAACTGTATTTTGTATCTTGTATTCTGTTTTTTATCATCTGTTCACCGCCCCGAGTCCCTAGGGAGAGGGGGTGGTATAAATTTGATAAATAAATAAATCCGATTGGAAGGTGACTAGGACATAAGTAACTGAGAGCATAGCCCCACGGTCCAGGAACAGTATAAGTGGGCATAACTTGTATGCAACACAAAGCTGTGCAGAAGTCCATCCTAGTTGTGACTGCCACCTGCTCTTACAGCACGAATCATGAATCAAGGAGGAGCCCCAGATTGCACACTATATCTATAGCTCTACAACCTAAATCAACACCAAAGATGACAAAGATAATACAGAACATAATCAAAATATTTTTAAAGGAACACGCTCTTGAAAGATATTCAGTGTTATGTATATTATTGTCAAAAGAAATATGAAATAAAGGGTTTCTTAGACAGAAAGGGAGGCAGAGGTGGAAATAAAGAATACTAAGAAAAAGAAAGTTAGCAGTGAGGAGAAAAGGACAAGATGATGGCATTGCTTTCTATCTTACTCTCTTCTTTCAGTATGTAAAGAGCAAACTGAAAAAAACAGGGAAACATTCTTCTAGGCTAATTTGCAATAAAAGAATTCCCTTCCCACAGAGAATCTTCAAATTATGAGTTACAACTGGCAAGATTGCAGGATTTTTTATCTGGATTGACTTTTGGGGGATGTGATGAAATATTTAATATTATATTTTAGCATTTATTTTCTGTTGTATTCAGTTTGTTTTTATCAAGCTCCCCACTCCAAATAGCTTACTGAAACAAAAAGGTAATAAATTTAAGGCCTGATAGGGGTTTGCCAGCAGAAAAAAAGCAAAAGAAAGCAAAAGAAACAAAGCTAAGCTATTTCCTACTTGTTCATATCGGAGAACCAAGCAGGAGAACTTAAATGGAGATGAAATTTGTGTGAATGCAGGAATGGCCATAAAGCAAATTATCTGATGTTTTTCAGACAGGATTCAGCTCTAGATACAGGACTGAGATTGTGTCTTATTTACATTCCAATTGTATGATTTGTGTGATTTCAGCTATCCAGATATTGTTATATAACTACTTATATAACTGCATTACGGAATACTAAGATGACATTCTCAATCAATAAATTAAAAATAATATACATTAGATTGCCACAATACATTATTCTCAGTTGAACTCATAATTTATTTATCTGGTTGAAGAAACAGCAGAGAATCTCAGCAATCATCAAAGCAACATATAGTGAAAAAGATTATAAAGTCAAACAACATTAATGAATTTAAAATTGAATAAAATTAAATAATGGAATAAATTAACAATGGAAAGCATGAGGATTTTACTACTGTGGCATTCTTACCAATTTTAGTAATGAAGTTTATCCATTGCTAACTTTATTTGATATAAAATTGTCAGAGATATTCTTCTCCCATTTTCATGGTAACACCACTGTAATTTGGACTAAAGATTTGCATATCACATTTAGTGATTGAGAAACTCAATTGAACTATAATTGGATTATATTATTGTTTCTCTAGGGATGCTGTTTCCTTTCTAATTAAAAAAATTTATTAGACTAATCCAATTCTAAGGCGTTCATTCTTTGACAAAATATTAGCTATTTTTTCTTCTCAATTGACTTCATCTGAAATTGAATCACCTAATCCACTGATAAACTGCATTAGATTTTTTTGGTTCCAGTTTTTTAAAAGATATTTTCAAAAGGTATTCCCATCCATGGCTGACTCCATACCTAGGGAAAGTCCATATTTATGTTTGTTAATTGGAAGGAAAAGATAGAAAAAATAGTCCCTTTAATATAAATTACTCCTTTTGTACTGGCTCTTTGCTAGAAAATAACATTACCATTCAAAAAATTAGGAAGCAGTTAAAAAAAAAACCTAAAAGAATAAATCGGGTAAAATACCTCTTTAGGTATTTTATGGCTTAATTAAAACTACTCTAAGAAAAACTCAGGATAAAACCATTATCAGAGATTTGGATCAGATAAACAAAATCAATAAAAATAAGGTTGGCTATCAAAGAAATGCCAATTGAAAAAGTGATGTTTAAATGAAAATTAAAAGAAGTAGAAATTCTAGAATAGGAAGTAAAGTTTCCTTTAAGTAAAGTAAAGTACAGTGAAGAAAATGAAAGCTGAAAACACAAGGTGTTTGAGGGGAAGAGTTTGAAAACTGGAGACTCCTTTTCACTGTATTCCATTTAAGATGTTGTAAGACATCCAGTAAAGAAAAAATAGGTGAATGAAGGCAAATATATGTGTCCCAGAATAATGTTGCAGGATCCAATCTGAGCCAGTCATCAGGACCAGATATTTACTGTTCCAAGCTTTCAGATTCATGCTGGAGCCCATCATCAGGGAACTTCTCATTCCCCAGAATATGCATCCTGGAGAATTCAGAATTCAGAGTATGTATTCTGGAGAATGTATATTCTGAAAAATTCAGAATTTATTCTGATGGAATTTCAAAAACAATAAAGAAATAAAAATTTACCTTGTTGTACTAATGTGGATCTTAGCATTCCACTCTTGGACCAAATTTTTATTTGTCCATCTTCACCAACTAGAAATAAATATCAAAGTCTTTGCTTAAGTAAGTTTTCAGCATTAAAATCCTTTAAAACTTTGAATATTGTAAGCTGCATTATGACCTAATCCCTAATAAGCAGTACTAGCAGTCTTGAAGTGTTTCTCATTACTTTCTGAGGAATTGTATGGTAAAAAGAATTATCGTTCTCTAGGGTGACTCCAGGGTAAAAGGTTTTCTAAATATGGTAGCATAATAATTAATATATGATTATTATAATCAATGTAAATGTTGTTTTCCTCTTTTTCTAAATATTCTTAAATCATCTAAATAAGAAAGCATACAATGAAATTAACAGGTCTTCCATTTATCTTGGAAGATAGCAAAGGCAAACTATTGCCAAGAAAACTTCAACAGTGTAGTTGTCAGAAATCAAGGGTGGCTTGAGGACATCCTACCATAGTCCTGTTTGAATAATTTTCTTAACCGTCTTATGAATAATTTAAGAAGAAAATATAAGGAAATGATAACCTCTAGTTTCAATTCTTCTATTTTTTTAAAAGGAAACTTTAAGAAAGAGGAAAATGTAATTTCCTAAATATGTTTTGCATTTTCCTGTTTTTTGAAGTTTTTATTTCTTCTGCATGTAATGTATACACATTCAAATCTCCAATGCTAACAGCAGAATCTATTATCACATGTAAAGAAGCAACAGTGATCATATATTTAATAAAGCCTGGCCCAGTCTTTTGCTATTTTATACAAATGGAAAATAATTTGTACACTTATCGTATTGCCTGCATACTAAATATTTAAAATTCACTAAAGTCCTATATTCAACTAACAACTGGATTTTGAATTTGACTTATTTCTGTGAATTGATAAAGAAGACTATTTCATTACTATAGTCAATACAATTATTATATTCACTATTTTCCTACTTTTCAATCTACAAACTGCACATAAATACTATACACATCACCTTGTACCATGTGCAACAGATGTCAACTTATTAATTCAGGGATTCACTGAAATATCTAATCTGATAGGGCATTTTACATAAAACAGTATATTGCAACTATTTTCACTGTTGTATAAATCAATACAAGTGACGAACTACTAGTTTTTATTCCATGATGTTGCCTTTCAGTCAGTTTACTACTGATTGAACTATACAATAAATAAAATTGTTCTTATCCAATGTAGCTTCTGTTTTAGCTACTTTCTGAATACACAAATGATAATGTACTATTAGAGTTTAAAGCAACATATTCTACAAGCACAATAATGAAATAAATATGAATGGTCTCTATATAACGGGATATCTATATTTACATAATTCCCATGTACTATATATTTTATATAGTAGTCATGTTACTTCTTTTCCATCATGTAATTGAAAAAAATTAAGCAATTACACAAATGTTATTCCATCCTCTCTTTCAATTTCTGCACTTTAAAAAAGGGGCAATTCTCCTTCTACATGTTGGGTAATCATATTCCTTCAGGGCACACTGAGAGATGAATCCTGTTACCTGTAACAAGTGCGGTACCTTCGTAATTCCATCTTCCTGCAAGTACAGCTCCACAATGGGCTTCTACACTTTTTTCAACTCTTCCAGTTTTGGAAATCAAATGAAACTTACCTATAGGAATATTATAATAATTATATTGCATTATAAACCTAATTTACATACAAAGATGATTTCTGAAAACAGCATTTCATTCTTCTCTTTTTCCAATGTATTAGTCAATTTACTATTCAGTTTGTAAATATTTCTTACTGATATAAATAACTGGTTTAAGTTCAATTGAAATTATTCACATATATATGGCATTGAAATTAATAGAACGAATCAGATAAATAATTTATCTCATTGAACGATTCAGCTCAGGGATAGTATGTGTAGTTACAGGACCCCTAAAGAAGAAACATGCTTTGCTGCTAAAAAGCCTGGGAAGATACAATGGGAGGTTCTTGGCATGCTGTTCCAAAGGAAGGCAGATGCAGAGCTTGATTCTGGTAACTCTGGAACTTTATTGGTCCCAAGTGACCCTATTACTATATTTAAATTTGGGCCACTCTTGATAAATATGTCTATTTGCAATAAGATCATGTTTACCCAAGTAATAAAATCAAGTTCACTCAGATGATCACATATTAAATCTGATCTTCACTTTAGAGCTTTAATGTATCTTTTGAAATAGAAGAATATTATGGTCCTTCATCGTAAACAGATAATTTCTTATCCAAACGAGGATTATTAGCAATACAGTTCTTTGCAAGGCAGGAACACAAACTATAATGGTTTATACAGAAGCCTTACAGACCTTCACATAAAACTGATACATCTAGGGCATACATCTAAAATTAGAACAATTAGCATCCCCCTATATATTTAAGTAGAGTGGCCAACCGTCCTCTTTTCTCCGGACATGTCCTCTTTTTACGTCCAGTCCGGGGCGTCCGGGTGGGTTTTATAAATTTTATAAATTTACCCGGACGCCCCGGACTGGATGTAAAAGTGGCGATGTCATGTCCGGGCAAATCAGCTCCAGCAAGAAGTCCCGCCTTCCCTGCGTTGTCGGAACAAGCTTCTTGCTTCTCAGCCGAGTCTGGATTTGCGGTCAATTTCCGGCGAAGGGAAGCCAGGCCCCCCCGCTGACGCCCCCCGCCCCTGCGTCCTCTTTTTTGGCTATCAAATAGGGTCACCCTAATTTAAGGGGTCTAGAAAAAGTGTCCTTCTGTATGTACTCAACTCTCAGAACAGCCTTTCCACGTGAGACCCAAATTGTGATTTTTTTGAAGATGTTTAGGAGCATAATTAAAATATATTTATTATAATATGAGGAAAACTTAGTATGAATTTGTCCTTGATAGATTTTGGTATAATACCATACTATATCTCTTGCTCACTTTAGCAAATAATTTATAAAGTACCCTAAAATTTTAAGAAGCTGACCAAGAATGGACTGGATAGCTTCTTAATTATATCAATGCTTATGTGGCTTAAAAACTATTTTCAAATAATGTCAACTGCAGGATCTCATCAAATAGAGTTATCAAGTGATTGAACAAGGATTAATCCTGTATTTTCTATTAATATTTTACTTAATCATTTGTCATATTAATTACTGCTGTAAATCAGACTTCAAAAATTAAAACTTTTAGTAAGAAACTTCTTTGATAATATAGTTGAAATATAAAAAATTGAAAAGACTCAGTTTCAACTTCAAATTTAAATTTCTTATCTATGCCTTTCCCCCTGTTTTTATTAATTAAACCATGAAGATTCTCAATATTGAAGCATTTTTGCTGTTCTGGAAATCATTCAAATAAGATATTAGCAGGCTTTTCAAGTACTGCATGCACAAAACTATGTCTGTTATATTCATTTGCTACCACAAACCCTTTAAATATTCTGTTCCAATTTTAACAATTAGTCATCAGTGAAACAAAAACCAGTGGGGAGAAACACTTTTAAAGAACCAGTACATATTACACTGAAAAGCAAAACAAATAAAAGCTTATGTGCAAGTATTTGTAAAAAAAATATTGATATTTTAATTCTCCTTTTCCAAACAGAAATGGACCTTTATGTAAATGTAACTTTCAATCTAGCAAACAACAAAGTAATTAGTATTAAAGTAATTACTCTAAATTAATCATTATTAAGTTCAGTAGGACTTATACTCGTGTCAGACTTTTCTGGAATAAAGCCAATGCTTAAGAAAAAATTCATACAATTCAAGGACTACCTGTGTAATCTTTACCTTTAAAAATCATTTCCATTTTCCACTCCACTGCCACACATCAACACAACACTAAAATGATAAACTAGATAGACCATATCAACTATCCCAGTACAGAACACTTATTAGGACAACCAAAACTGTATCTAAGTTCAATTATCTTTGGACAAATTCCTTCCTGCCCTTCATGCATATGGATAATATATGATACATGCCACCACAAATCGTTAAAAAGATACCTTACAAAAATATATTGAAAAACTAATACACACACTCCATTAAAGAAATTGAAAAACATTTCAACTACATAGATAATGCATCAAATGAACACTATTGTCATTATTTCCATGTTACAGAATAACAGTATAGAGTTGGAAGGGATTTTGGAGGTCTTCTAGTTCAATCCCCTGCTCAAGCCGGAGACCTTATACCATTTCTGACAAATGGCTGTCCAGTCTCTTTTTCAAAGCCTCCACTAATGGAGTACCCATAATTTCTGAAGGCAAACTATTCCATTGATTTATTGTTTTCAGTCAGGAAATTTCTCCTTAGTTCTAGGTTCTCCTTGGTTAGTTTCCAACCACTGCTTGTTGTCTTGCTTTCTAGTGCTTTGGAGAATAGATTGACATACACACAACCCGCCATTCTTTATGGTAGCCTCTCAAATATTGGAACTCTGCTATCATGTTGCCCCCAACCCTTCTTTTTACTAGATTAGACAAACCCAATTTCTTCAACCATTCTTCATATGCCCTAGCCTCCAGCTCCCTAATCATCTTTGTTACTCTTTTCTGCACTCTTTCTAGAGTCTCAAAAGCTTTTTTTATATTGTGATGACCAAAACTGGATTCAGTATTCCAAGTATGATCTTAGCCTTACCAAGGCAATGCCTGATAAAGCAATAATATAATGTAAAAGTACTTACCCAGTAAACCACCACAAACATATTGTATAACAGAAGAAAAAAAAACATAAGTAGAGCGCAACTTGGAGACACCATTTGATTATAAAAATAACTGAAGGGAAAAACAAATAAGAATTTGGCCAAAACATTATTAATTTGCTTGTCTAAAAGATCAACTTTACATTGTCTGAACAACAGTGGGCAAAACAAATCTTTCTAGTGTTATGTGAAAATACAATCAATTGACAATGAATCAAACTTGGTGATTTAGGATGGTACATCATATTTGATAGTATCCTAAATGAATAACATATATTTTCAAGGCAACTTACCATCAGAACTTGTAAGTACAAAATTCTCAGCATGGGTTTGTCTCTTTCCACCTAAACTTTTAGGAAACCAGTGAAGATCTAAAGGATAGATATCATCAGGAAGCTTGACAACTTGTGCTGTTTCTTCATTCAACAAGTTCCATTTTATAATCTGGTGATCATCACTGCATGAATATAGTTCATCTGCTGTTGTCCAGCCCACACAGCTAACTAATTCCTTATGTTTTAAAAGAATTAAGGAATAAAATTATTTCTAACAATCTGATTCATGCATTATTCAAAAAGAATTAAATTTGTGTTAAAAATTGATACAATAAATATTACAGTACATTTTACTTTAAAATTCTGTATTTCTATTTTGTTTTTATTGGCTGTAAACCGCCCCGAGTCCTGAGGGAGAGGGGGTGGTATATAAAATAAAATCTCATCATCTGAATATCGCAGCACAAAATTACATGGATTGGTATGCTTAATCCTAGAATTTACAACAAATATTTGTACAGTTTTGTCTGTATGAAAGCTGCTTTCTCAAATGACAGCATTATAACATCTGCTGATCAGAGAATGTGAATAAAGATTAGCACATAGTAAAAATGTTGCCTTGAATCCAAATCCAGCTGTAAATCCACTGAAATCATTAAGACTTGATCATTAGTGACCTGTTTAATTTAAACAAACTTACACAATTTGAACTTTTCCTAGAGAACAGCAATACCATATTGTAAATTGTAGAAGTTTAATAGTTAAAAAGCTTAATATCCCTCTATTTTGAGAATAAGCTATTTATTCCTATTTGTGTTTTTAATCCACCACCAAGCACTAGAAAATTTCTTCTTTTGCTCCTTGTTTTGAAGTGTTTAACAATCGACAGTTTAGATAAGGTTTCAAATTATCCCTATTCCACATGCTTTCCATATTCTCAAAACCTTTAGTAGATCAACACGATTATTTTTTTACAAGGCCACTTTATTTCTCTTCAAAACCTTTGATCATATTTTTGTATGGGGAGAAATCGTCTCCAACTCAGTTCTACTAAGATCAAGTAGTTGTGGGCGTTTGGGTTGTCCAGATCTGGGGATACCTCATCTTTCTATTTGGCAAGGATCTGTTTTCCCATTCAGCGGTAATGCACCATGTGCGAAGCCTTTTTAGACATGCAGATCCTGCTCAAAAAAGAGGTGGCAGATGTGGCCAGGAAGGCTTTTGCACAACTTCACCTGGTGTGACCGTTGCACTCTTTCCTAGATCGGGGGCTCTTCGGACTGTCACTCATGCTCTGGTCACCTTGCAATTGTCTACTGCAATTTAGTCTACACTGAACTGACTTTGAAGACCACCAGGAAACTTCATCTGGTCTAGAATGCAGCAGTGTGGGCAGATATAGGTACTTAATTATATTTCTATGCCACACATCTCACTGATATGAAAATTCTGGGCAGCTTACAATATAATAAAAAGTGCTAAAACAATTACAATTAGAAAAAAATTGAATAGAGAACTTAAGAGAACTTTAGAGAAGTTAAAAACAAAGGTGATGGCTATCCAGAGGCTGAGAACTTTTCCTATCCTATCAGCCAGTTACAATGTAGCAGGGCCCTTGCTGGACCCCCAGACCAAGTGGCATAGTCAAATTTCTAGGCTCTTCCTGAAGGCCAAGAATGTGGGAATAGATCTCACCTCTGACAGGAGACTATTCCAGAGATGGGGACCATAGAAGAAAAGGCTTTTCTTCTGGATCCTACCAGTTGAAATTCTCTGGTTAATGGGATCTGAAATAGACCCTTTCCATTGGAATGAGTGGTGTATGTTAGTCCAATCAGGTGAGATGGTACCCTGTGTCCAATATGTCTGCTTCTGATGCAGCACTGGGTATCAGTTTGCTATTGGGTATAACTCAAGGTTTTCATGGTTACCTATAAAGCCAACATGACATGTTTGCTCCCCAATAGAATATGTCCCATTGATTCAGTCTTATAGGATTTGCACATTCTGAGTTTTTTGATTAAACAATGCATTTATTGGGACTGCAGAAGTGTACCTTTTCTGTAACAATACCTATCTGCTAGAATGAAGTTGCCCCACATATCCTGTGGCCACTCCTTACTGTTATTTAGAAGGACTCTGAAGATTTGATTCTTTGGCTAAACCTTTGGTGGGGGAGAGCGAAGTCCTTTGTTTCATTCTTATCTAGTTTACTGTTTTCGCCATCTCTTATTTTCCTTTGTTATTAATATTTCTCATTTTACTTGTGCACAGAAATTTGATAAATAAATTGAAATTAATATTTGTTTCTTTCTTCCTAGTATTTCCTCCAAGTTCTTATTCTGAAGAAATAACAAAACAATTCTAAAACCATCTACAATAATCAAGATTTCCCTGACAGTGAAGAAAACTATTCCAGAATACATGGGTAATAGATCCTGATGTTGGGAATTTTAACACCCAAGGTGTGTCAAAATTTGGCTACAAACACCATAGAAATTTTCTTCAAACTTTAGGCTGACATGTTCAACTTATACTTGGATCATACAGTTATTATTTCATAAACGAAGTGCTTCCATTCTATTTTTTCTTATACTACTGTAATATTTTACTTAAGATGGGTAAAAACTAATTCTTAAAATGGCAGAAAATGGCAGATTTGCACAAATGATAGAAAATGGCAGAATGGCGGAAAATGGCAGATTTACACAAAATGACTTTGCTTGTTTCACTGCAGGATACCACACATTTTATTGCCTTATAACACATACTTCTTAAAATATAAATTACTACAAACATTGAGAAACACAATGTCTACTACATTGACATTATTTTAGACACAAATAAAGGATATGCTTTGGTTCTTTTAGCA
The DNA here is from genome assembly GCA_017656035.1 of Myanophis thanlyinensis. Classification (NCBI taxonomy): domain Eukaryota; kingdom Metazoa; phylum Chordata; class Lepidosauria; order Squamata; family Homalopsidae; genus Myanophis; species Myanophis thanlyinensis. Next base: position 12,597 of record JAEANM010008824.1, read on the forward strand.
GCGATATCTTTAACCTCATTTGGACTATATTTTCTGTGCTGATAATCCAGCAGATTCATGGAAGAAGAAATGTTGTCTTGATTGCACACGTTACAACTGTAAATATTTAAAAAATCATTAACAGAACATCCTCCAAGTCTACATAACAGATTAACAGTTTAATAAATGCAAACATATTTTAAGGACTGTTTTGTCCAAAGTAGCACTATAGAGATATCTTTCAATTGTCCTGAATTTTCAACTCTATTTATAATTGTTGGTATATAAAGATCAACATCTATATGAATTGGCTGGTAACAGTCTTCTAAAATTTCCTGTTATAATTTTACCAACATAATATACAATCCAAGTTTACTTCTTTTTTCTATTTATAAGCTCCAGAAAGATAATGGAGTCCAAACAGATATAAAGAGATTTTGGAAGCATTAAATGTTAAGAAGCTGATATGTATCTAAGTTGACAGATAATTACTTCAAATGTGGAAAACTACTTGGAGGTAACAATGAACTTTTTCTTAGAATAAGCTGAATTCCCCCGAATTTGCCAACTTAGCCATCACCTATGATTAGACTAGACTTTGATCATTCTATACATTCACATCTGGATTAGACTATTTCACTGTGTTCCACAAGGAGCTTCTTTTGAAGAAATCTAGGAGTGCCTAAACCATGGAAGAATATTCTTTATTAATTGCATAGGTTGCCTAAGTATTTCAAAGACCAATTCAATGTGCTCTGTTTCTTCTATCAACACTCATATCAGGCTTCAGCACAAAACCACTACATCTAACTAACCCTGAATACTATTTGTGATAAGGATCCTGTTTGAAAGCTCTTCTTTAAGATCAGTTTGATCAGCAGGTCTAAGGAGGAAAAAACTTTTGAAATGGCAACTGTAGAAAACATTCTATCTTCCAAAGATGTATCTATAAATAATTCTGACACAGTCCAAAGGTTCATGTCAATTATTTAAAGCTGTTGTTTGAAACATAAATCAAAAAAGTATTTGTATTTATGTAAACTATTGCTGGTATCTTTAGAATTTTTGTTTTAGGAACATAAGCATATTTTAAAGAACCTATTTTTAAATTATTTTATTGTAATAGAACCATATTACATACCTATTCTTTAGGATTTTGCTCTAAAATGTAACTAATACACACATGTATGAAAATTAAATATTAATAAATTGTAAGCAAATACTTCCTCTGATCAAAGGTAATAAAATGCAATATAATTATATGCATAAGAATAGTAAAATGTTGACCATATTGATAATTTATTAAATATTAGTATTAAAAGCCCTGGGTCTATTTCCTGGTATAAAATGAAGAGTAAGAAACAGTATCTACTACAATAAGCAGAAAATAATACAAAATGCTCTGCCAAAACAATGGATCTCATGTAATTTCTACAACGAAAGGTATTTACATTAAAATTAACTAAGAGGCACTTGCTTATTCAGAAGAGCAGATCCCATTAATTGAAACACATGCTTTCTAATCTCTTGGGAGTCCTATGACAAATGGACCACAACCCACTGAAGAATTACTACACAAAAGTTTTTCCGAGGCCTAAAATAGATACAACTACAGAATACATCATTTTTCCCCAGAGTATTCAACTTAATTTGAAAAGAAAAGAAGATATTTCTTATAAATTTAATTTCTAAAAGATTTGAGGGTTGAACTTTTTGAGAATGCTACAATTAGGCATAATTGCACATTTTAATAACACAGAATAAGCAAGATTAGGCTTAAGAGCGGGTTAACTTAAAAGGCAATATTTATTATGCTCTTAAAATAATTTGTTTTATCGAGCTACGATATAGCTGAAACTTGTCATTTATTAACTAAATATGAGAATGATGTAATATGACAGTACAGCATGTAACCTAGTTAATACATTTTAAAAATAAAGTTTTTCATACAGAACTGTTAAAATGAAACAAGTTTCAATAAATCACATTCTGGCTCACAATCTCATATCTATGTGTGAATGATTATACATCTTGAGATTTTGTTTCTGATTATAGCTCTCATATCGCAATTGCTGATTCAAATTTTTTCCTCACTACAGGAGATGCAGAGAGCTTCCACTTTTCAACGCAATTGCTAACACATATTTATATAAAAATTATATAAGAGAGTTTACAAAAATCATGTTAATTTTAATCTTAGTCACATAACCTTCCTCTACAGATATTTCATATCAAAATTCAGTACATATTATAATACTCTATAGTCTATTGTTTTCAATAAACAAATAAATCTAAGTTTTCACAACTTGTTTGCAATTTTTTATATTATTAGGATAAATCAAGTATTTAGACTATCCTTCGTAGTCATTTTAGTATCAATGATACTGAAAGCAAACTTTTACTATTGTAACAATGTATTATTCCCCATTCTTTAGCTAAGATAAACTTCCAAAGAATGTTACAATTACTATCCATAAAAAGTAAATATATTAAAAATGAGTAGAGCTGTTTAATAGACTCTAGATGTGTGGCACCTATTATTTTCTTGGACATAAGATGTAAAGTTTTAACTTGGGCTTTCATGTAGATTTGCATAGCGTTACAGCATCTGAATAATATATGGAATCTGTTTGCTCTGCAAAACAAACTTAATTTGTCATTTTACTGAAATATGCATGTAGATTTCTTCTTTGTGGAAACAACAGAAAGCAGACATTTTCATGGCACCAAAAACCTTAAGTAAAATCCAGATAAAACATTAACCCAGTTACCCTTTGAGCACTGAAATAGTGTGAACTCTTGATTTTCTCTATTTAAGAATCTTGATTTTGAATTTAAAAAAAAATGACTAAAGCAAGGAGCACACTGGCCACAAATCAAATCCAACTTACTTTCTACCTACTTGTTTTTGAAGAGCAATTAGCTGCCATCATCCATAATAAAGTATAATTTAATCATAGTTTGATATAAATGGCTAGATTCCTATGTTACACTAAATCATTCAGAAGACACAATGGCTGTTTACGCAAGAAGCTAAACCAAAGCCAAATAAATACACCATGGCTTAATATGACATTTATGCCCAGTCAACATGCTAGTCTTAGCCGCAGAAATTCCTTTACATGAAATATGCCAGAATTGATAAAACATATTGCTTAATAAAAGTATTAGCTTTTTAGGCCCCTCAGAGTTGTATTTTCTACTGCAAGAGATTATTACAGGAACATACCAAGAGTGCAAAGTAACGGAAAAATTCTATAGTACTGGAAATATTTGTATTATTATTTAATCAGTTGTTTGCAAGCTCTTGGTAAAAGCTATCTGAATTTCAGAGGGAGCTCATTACATGCTATGTTTTTCTTAGATGGAAAATCAGAGAGGCCATAATTTTACAACTACAGTATGCTTAGTTAATGCCTTAAATGTATATAGCTTGGAGGGCAGTTACCACTTCAGGTTATATGCCTGTTAGTTGCCCTGACACTTTGCTGATTTATCAGTAGATCCTCAATTTTGTTCTCTATTATAACTGCACTATAATTTTCAGTACACTTATTACACATGACAAATTGAGAATGAAGTTTTACCTCTGAAGCATAGCTGCTAACTCTAAGAAACTTATACTTTTTGGAAATGTTAGGTTTGTAGGCTGGAAAGCCAATGATCCCGATTCAAGACCCTAGCATTGCACAATGGGGGTAAGTACCTGTCTTTCCACCTAGCAGTTCAAAAGCATGTAAATGCAAGTAGATAAATGATACCACTTTGGTGGGAGGAAACAGCATTCTGTGACATCTTGCTGGCCACATGACCACAGAAATGTCTTCGGACAGCACTGGCTCAATGGCCTTGAAACATAGAAGGAGTGCCATCTCCTATATCCAGCAATTATTAGCAAAGTAAAATCTGTAGGGGCTCCTACCTTTCTTTTCTTGTTGCAAATTTCTATAAATGTGAACTTTAATTCCAATTCCCAGGGAAATATATACTAAAAGAACTGAAAAGAACTGGTTCTGTCACTTTATAACTGAAAACACACTGCTAACCTTTCATTGGCATTCTACATTGCAAGGCTCTGGTATTCAGTGAGATTATGGACTCCTGAATCCATCTTTTCATGCAGTCCAATTTGGCAAAAAAATAAAAAATAAAAATACAGTAAAATAT
>JAEANM010008825.1:0-16741 GCA_017656035.1 Myanophis thanlyinensis
CGACCCAGGTTCAAATCCCATAAGGGTATGACTGGCTGATGAGAGCAAATAAGCTTGAAATAGATCTATACCGGCCTATTGACTTTTTAAAGGAAATTGTCTGCCAACTAATTTTGGACTGCTTCAAATCCAATATATTGAGATTAGTCTGTAAATATAAGTGATTAATTTGCTGATTATCTGATGAAAAAGAAGAGCTATATTCTATATGTGGGTATTTAAAGCTGTACTTGTCATGCTCATTCGTATTTGAGCCATGAGAACTTTACTTGGAAAATGAAAATTCACTTACATTGCAAAGTTAGAAGCCAGATGGGAAAGCTTCTCAAACTGCAGGTGGACAGGCTGAGATCACGTTCTCATTTGAAAAGAATGTTTGTAGTGTCATAATAAAGGACCAAAAGCTTGCTAAACATACCTGCTTGCAAGGGAAAGGGTCACAGGTTCAATCCTTAGTAGCACCAATTAGGGCTCATAAAAGTCTTTTCTTTTCTCTGAAAAACCTGAAGAACCACTGTAGGTCAGTGCAGATAGTACTGAACTAAAAGGACTAATGGCACAATTTGATCTTAGGCGATTTTATAAGTTCTTTTTGGAGCTGTAAAATGTGATTTTACACTATTTTTACAACTGTAAAAGTAATGCCATAAAGATCAGGATCTCATTTTTAGAAAAACAAGAGATGTAGAAGATATTTTCCATTCCTGGGTCTCCAAAGGAATTTCCAGGTTCTTGTAGAGGAAACAAGCTTGGAGGGTTCTGGAAAAAGAAAATAGAAATGCCATGGAACAGTATAAAGGAAATGGACCCCAAAAGCCAAAGAAGAAGCAATTGTATCTTATGAAAACAAAACAAAGAGAAGAGACATGACAGTTGGGACCTCATTAAATGGGAACTGAAATAAATGGATGCTGAGTAGCAATAACACATTTATATACAGCTACACAGTGCTATACAACAATTTAGGACCTAATTTTACCGCCCTCGGAAAGATGGATGGCTGAGTTAATCTATTCTCCAAAGCACCTGAAGGTGGGACTAGAAGCAATGATGAAAACTAATCAAGGAGTGAACCAATCAGAACAATTAATCAGTGGAAAGGCCTGCCTCCAGAAGTTTTGAGTGCTTTGGGGTTTTTTAAAGAAGAAGCGATTGGACAACCATTGGTCCAGAATGGCCTAGAGTCTCCTGTTTGAGAGGGGGTTGGTCTAGAAGACTTCTAAGGTACCTTCCAACTCTGTTACACTGTCACTGTTACTTTACAAATAAAAGTAACAATGTATTTGGCCACAGCATGGCAAACTTTATTAGGAAGGCTTTGCATTGAATCTTGCAGTAGGTGGAAATGAAAACTCTGAATAAGAGCCTTAGATCAAGATTTAAGCACTGTAAAAAGTGGGGAAATTGTGAAAACAAGACCACCACCACCCACTCATCTGCATGTGTGTGCTTGCCCAATATGACAATGGCCCAATAATTATTCCCTGAGGACAAGAATGCATCATCTTCAACCCACCCTGGGCACAATACAGTGGCCCCTTTTAGCCATTTTTCCTTGCTTCGTGACAGTCTGATTTATGTAATCATGTTTTATAAAGCCTTTTCCAAGCCATTTATAAACGGGCTAAACAGCACAGTATTCAGTACTCCCTTCAACATATCCTTCCACCCATTAACATACACTTGTAGAGTACAATTGTTCAACCAGCTTTGTATCTAACTAATGATAATGCAATCTAGCCAGTATTTTTGCCAGGTTCTTTAGCAGAATTTTATGGAAGAGTTATTTATTTAGTCTATTTAATAAAGTATAATGCATACTATATCAAATATTTAAAAAATGTCTCTATGTAATTTCCAAACTTCCATATGCACACAAGTCCTACCTGAATCCATCACATTTTGCTTATACCCAAAATTTAACACTGACAAGACTTTTGGGATCCTTTCCTGCACTCAACTGCCTGCTAAGGAACGCTGAACTACATGACAGATCCCCAAAGGTGGCCTGGAAAGTATTTTAAAAGGTTTCATGATCCCTCTTTATCACTTGGAAATGCTTGCCAGAACTTACTGACCAAGCAAAGACTGACACCATTGTGTCTTTGAACTAAACATTACTCTATATTGCTGTTTTTGTCCCGGTGGAATTTAAAAACAGCAGTTATAATAATAGAAAGTCCTGCAGTTAGGACTGGATTCTGAAATTAAACCCAGGAGTTCTGCATTGGATGTAATTGAAAGTGAATGCCCAATATCCTAATTATTCAGCATAGATAGCTCAGAATGTCATCCTCTTTCTTTACAACCAACAGCTGATTTACTGATTTTCAGAATGTCAGTATTACAGTAATTAATACCAAGATAGGAGACCATTAGGAAATCCCAAGAGTGTAGACTAGACTGGGAAATCAATAAAACTCAGGAAAAACTGCTGGACTTCCGGAAAGAGAGAGGGGGGGGGGAGAGAGAGAGAGAGGGAAAACCTGCCCCACTCTATATCAAAGGAGGCTGCGTGGAGAGGGTCTCCTCCTTCAAATTCTTAGGAGTGCACCTCAGCCAGGACCTCACCTGGAAAAGTAACACATCCCAGGTAATCAGGAAGGCCCAACAGAGACTCCATTTCCTGAGAGTCTTACAGAAAAACCAGGTGGCAGAGCGGCTGATGACTTCCTTCTACCAGTCAACAATAGAAAGCATCCTCACATACTGTGTCATGGTATGGTACGCTGGTCTAACAACTGCAGACAAGAAGGTTAACTACAGAGGGTAATGAGCACAGCACAAAAAGTCATGGGCTGTCCCATAACCCCATTGGAGGAAATAGCCAGATCCCACTGTCTCAACAGAGTGAGAAAAATCCTCAGGGATGACTCTCACCCTGGACAGCACTTCTTCATACTTCTACCATCATGCAAGAGATACAGAAGCATAGCCAGCCGGACAAATAGGCTGAAAAATAACTTCTATCCATGGGCCATCAGACCTCTAAATGCCACATAACACCAAGACTAGACTTAATACAACAGACTTACAGTGCCAGTGCAACGTGCAATATGTACATACCAGTGGAATAATGTATGTTGTATAAATACTGTATATATATATATGTATGTGGAAATGTATGTGGAAATGTGCCTAGCCCAAATATTTCCTGGGGTTAGGGATTTGTTTGTAAGTCAGGAGATGTATTCTGTATTTGAATGTATTCTGTGTTTCTGTGCTTTGTGTGACTGTACCGATGGAGGCTCATTCAATTTCTCTGCACAATGTTGTGCATTGACAAGGATTGGATTGAATTGAATTGAACTGAAAAAGTCAAAGGAGAAATTGATTGACTGATTGATTGTGTCTTACGATGTTGTTGTTGACTCCTAGCCACCGCATAGATATGTTTTCCCCATGAATAAAGAACAAATCACTTGCATATTGTTGCCAAGGAAGCAACATGGCTGTGTTGATAAAGCCCTGGAAGAAGACTCTACTGAATGGAATAAGGTGCTATGAAACTGAAGGGGAGGGGGGGAGAAAACCAGCCTCCCCAAATCCATCCCCCCCATCCCCAAACCCTGAACATTGCTTTTACATAATACGGTCCATCCCTTGGGTTGTAATTAAAGTGCAGCTGGAAAGCCCCAGCACCCAAGAACTGGGAAGAGGGGGCCTGAGCAGACCACAAGCAGCTGCAGGCACCCACATGAGAGCCTGGATTAGAGGACAGGCCTCACCTGGCCCATTGATCTCCTTCATGCTGATCAGCAAGAGCAGGCTCAGGCAGCAGCTTTAGACACCCTGCCCTTCCTCAGACCTCATTTCCACAGCAATCAGTGGCAAACAGTGCATCTTCTGCTCTATCAGGCTTACTCACAGCTCTAGAAAGTTTGGATTGCAAGCCAACTGCCAGGCAGGTGGTTGGCAGAAGATCCTAGGCCTGAAGTCAAAGGGATGTGTGAAAGGGGATTTTTTTTGCTGGGAGGGAGGGGGGGGGTGTTCCAGCTGCCGCTAGATCAGGGATGTCCAATCTTGGTAACTTTAAGGCCTATCAGCTTCAACTGCCAGAGCATGGCTGGCTGGGGAATTCTGGGAGTTGAAATCCACAGGTTGTAAAGTTGCCAAAGTTGTCTATCCCTGATCTAGATTCTTTCTTTCCCACCTGAGAATTCCTAAGACAGAACCCAATACTCTGCAAGAATACACTCAATAGATCTAAGTTTTCAGATTAGCAGTAAAAAGGCCCAGTGTGTATAAATAGGTGGAGATACTGAAGTAGACATCAGACAAGGTTAATTTCTATCAAATTTCTTTTGTCAAATTTTTGTTCTAAAACCTCATTTAAGCAAAAATCTACAGCAATTAAGCTGTATTTTTATCTAGTTAAATTATTTTCTTTGATCTCCAAACCAGAGGGAATAATCTGATGCCCTTTAGGCTATAAATTTATGGTCAGATTCTACACAAGTAGTCCTTGACTTACAACCATTCATGTAGTGCCCAATTGAAGTTACAATGGCACTGAAAAAGTGACTTATGATCAGTTTTCACACTTACGTACATTGCATGATCCCCATGGTGATGTGAACAAAATTTGGGTTGCACTGTCCTGGGGTCATGTGATCACTATTTATAACCTTCCAAGCTAACTTCCAACAAGCAATGAGAAAGCCACATTTTGCTTAATGATTGCATGATTCACTTAATAACTGCAGTGTTTCACTTAGCAACTATGGCAAGAAAAGGTAGTAAAATGGGGCACACAACTCATTTAACAACTGCCTTGCTTAGTAATGGAAATTTTGGGCTCAATTGAGGTTGTAATTTGAGTACTAATTGTACCAGATAAAGTTCAAACTATTAGGAGGATGTCAGGTTGACTAATCCTGACTTATCTGATACTGTAAATAAAATTCTCACTTTCTCAGGAAAAGAAAAGAGGTTATGAGAATGACACTTCTGCAGTATACTACATAGTCATTGTTTTAATGTGCTGTAAGAGCAAATCTCAAGAAAATGATAATTAAAAACACCAGTGAAAAAATAGCTCTTCATCTAATATATGTAACAGTTCAGAAAATTGGATTTGGACAATTTATATTAAACAACTGCTATTGTAATCACGATTTACAAATGTACAAAATCCCTAAATTATGTAGAAGGGGAAAGTTTGCTGCAATCTTCCTATATCAGCATTTGTCAGACTTTACTACAAAAACAGGTTAATGTGATTAAAGCTCAGGGTTAAAATTTGTACCTTGCAAAGACATGAAATCTGATGCACAGGAATTCTTCTTTGAATGTTCCTGTCACTTACAAGTGTTTGTTTTCCTTCCCTAAACCTCCATTTTCCATAGCAGATCTCTTGCCACTTAGAACCTCCTTTGTTACAGAGATCAATCATTTTGCTAAGTATGCTGTAATGTGGACAGCTAAATTAGGGACCTTACTATGGTGTCATTATCTGATAGCTTCCAATTATACAAAGTACATCTGCTCAGTTCCCTTTGCTCAAGTTCTTTAAAAACACCAAAGAGGGATTCCAGAGAGAAACACAGGCCTGGACTACTTTCACACCTGTTTACCACTTTATCCCCAACACACACACACACTGTACACAGACATTTGTGTGCTCATTTCCTCAGAAGTTAATCATTGTGCTGACTTGATTCCCTTACTTGTTTTCCATTTACAGATTAGAATTGGTGTTAGAAATAAAGGTTCAGCCAGGGGAGGAAAAAAATGAAGGATAACAGGGATAGCTGCCTGGCTTATGTAGAGGTTTTGGGGAAACAAAGCAGATACAACTTTGGAAAATCATGTCTTGGTGATGTTCTAGAACAGCCTTCTAGATGTTTCTCAGATGTGTTGCATTCTAGTTCTTCTAATATCATTGTTAAAATCTCTGAGGAATTGTGTCCTATACCCGGAACATAGCATGTGGGCAAAGACTGTTCTAGAACAAGATGGCATTGTTTCTATGGCTGACATATTTTGCCAGATGTCTTCTGAGAAGAAGAAAGGAAGGTTCCTACAGTCTGGGAAGTCCAGTTATGAAGGAAGAAGTCCCTTCTCTGATGGTAGTTCTGTTCCTTGCCATTGACAAAGAACAGAGGTGGACATTTCCTTTCTTTGTAACACTCTCTTACCTTTGTTTAAATTGTCTGCTGAGCAAAACCAGTGTGTGGCTGTGGCTGGGTGTTCCCAATACCTTGTCAGTGCCTCTGGGGGAATACCTGACGGATGTTCTAAGCAGAGAACGAATACCAAAAGCCTTACTCACAGTCACAAAAACACACACACACTCCATGCAATCATTCGCCACCTCTCACCAGAAGATGCCGCAGTCTCCAGAAAGGGAAAATCTCAATGCAGTACAATATTTGTTGACCTATGCTGGAATTTTTTGAAAAACCTGAGAGATTTCAGAGTTCAGAAAAATGGAGAATGTTTGTATTTCTGTTTTGAGATGGGTACACACACATTTTTAAATTTAATTTCTGCTTCAAAACTATGAAGGTGCTTAATGAAACCTCTCAGATTAATTTAATTGTCTAACAAATTATAAAATTAAACATGATCCCATGCCTTTAGTCATGGGTTTTGAAGTGACTTCAGGGTCTATAGTTTGCGATGTTCAAAGCCCCAGCAGCATGCAGGCATAAATGAATGGAATCCATCTAAAGTTCCTGGAAGGTTTTGGATACCAGAGCTGTGTACACTGGCCTAGGAGATTCACACCTGGGATGCTATTAATGCAGCAGCTACATTTAATTTATGGACAGAGTTTCTAATTCACACATTCCTCTGTTTACAACTCAATCATTTCAGCAATCCCAAGAAAGTTCCACACCCATCTGATCCAGGTGATTTGGAAGATACAGATAAATCCCCATAAGCAATAGCAGATAAACCAGCGCCCCCCCCCCCAGTCTTTTGGGAGTTAGTGACTGACTGGGGTGGGGAGGGGTGGGGTTATGGCTTCATACACAGGTGCGGATGGGGCTTCTGTTCCTTGCATGGCCTGGTGCTGGTCTGCATCCAGTGATTGGGGACACCTGAGATAAAGGACCTGAGAATGCTAATGACCAGATGACTGCAAAGAATATAAATCCTTCCATTCGGTTAGAACTGAGGAAACTTTTTGGATGAGAAGCGAAATGTTTTTCAAGGAAAAAAAACAAGAAAGTCCAGTTGCCTTTTGGAAAAACACCTGTGGGATAAGTTGAAATGGTTACCAATAGAGGGCTAGATACAATTCAACCCTATAAAGCTCTGCATGATAAAAGACCAAATTATTTGAGGGACCATTTGTCTTCTTTAGTTTCTGCCCATCCTGCATAATCAGACAGTTGGCAGGCTCCCGGTCCTATCAATTTAACATTGCCCTTTAGTTCTGCCATGCAGGTGAGCCAGAGCTGTATTTGGAATTTGCAGTGGTGGTCAATTCAGGTCCTCTTTGGTGCCCGCCCATTTAGGTAGATATTTGTTCAGACTTTGATCTACTGAACAGGATCAAGTTCACCTGCAAGCCATGCCTGTAGTGGAACAGAGCATATCTGGATGTTCAAAATGCAAAAAATATCTGGCATAGGGCTAATATATCTGTGGGAAAATGCAACGTTATAGTAAATTTGGATTGTAGAAGGCATCCCTGATAGGAAGAAACTAATATTTATAAAGGGATGCTTTTCAAAGGATGCTAACTAGATGTATTAAAGCAGCCACCTCTTTCTGGAAGCTTATCTGGCCCTTTAGAAGGCAGTGTGTGCATGCAGACAATTCTTCTGCTGGGATCACATTTTCGAAGTGATGTTATCACTACTTTTGCAGCTTTAAAATCCTTTGCGTGAACTTTCCTTTCTTGGAGCAGCAAGAGAAATGCAGATAATCTTCAATTTTCAACTACCATTTGGACTGGAATTCCAGTTGTAAGTTGATGTGGTCTCAAGTTAAGTCATCATGTGACCGGACTGGATTTTACAATCAATTTACTGTGGTGAATTGCCACAGTCATTAAACAAACCATGCAGTCATTAAACAAATCCAGTGGATATTATTTTCTGAAAACCACCAAGAAAGGTTGCAAATAGTGATCATGTGACCACAAAATACTGCAACCGGTCGTAAGGGTGATCCAGCCCAAATTGTGATCACATGTTTGTTGTGTGTATATGTCACAGTCATAAGTGTGAGAATAGTTATAAAGCACTTTTTCTGAGGGTGTCATAACATTGAACCAATGTTAAACAAACAGTTGTAAGTTGAGGACCACGGATAGTGTAATTGCAGTCATTCTGTAAATGAGGAAATTGCCAACTAAATGAAATTGAAGATTTTTCCTTTAGAAAAGATTGATGTCTAGAAGAAATCCACTCTGGGGAAAGAAAGAACTTCTTCCACTGTGGGGTGATATGGTAAGATAATAAGAATATGCTACTACTAATGTACATAACTACTAATGTAACTCAGAGGTCTTATTAGATGCCTGGCTGGGGTGAGAGGTGGGTATGTGCTGATCTGTCTTTCAGGTTGAACCAGCTCAATGATTCAAAGGCTGGGCTAAGACTTGCTAGGGATCTCAGACCAATTCTGGGGGAAGAAGAGACACAATATAGCACTCTGAACAAGCTCCTAAGAAGTTAGGGCAATTGCCAACTATGGAGGGCTCATGCTCAAACCATCAAAAGAAAGCTTGGAGGGATTTTGAAGGCAGCCATTCAATGCAGGAATCCAGTATGAAGCACCTCTAATGAGTGTCTTTGCTGGGCTTAAATATATCTAGCACAGAAGTCTCCCACTCATACAATTTTGTACACAACAGAATTCCCTATGCCACTAGGCTCGAAATTTTCAGTTTGGATAACTTAGAACTGTTTCACTTGCGGTCAGACCTAAGTATTGCATATCGAATAACACACAGCGATGTTTTACCTATAAATGACTTTTTTTTGTTTTAATTGCAATAACATGTGTGCTAACTTAATATAAATCGTTCCAAACTTGACTGTAAAAAATACGATTTTTGTAATAGAGGTGTCAAAGTCTGGAATGCTCTACCCGATTCAGCTGTTTCAGCTACAAATTCTCACAGCTTCAGTCGTAAATTGACTTCCGTGGACCTTACACAGTACCTAAGTGGTCAGTAGAGGGGGCGTGCATAAGTGCACTGAGGTGCCTATCGTCTCTGTCACTTCATTTTTTTAATTCTTGTATTCGTGTTTTCGTTACTGTTTGACAAATTCTAGCAAATAAATAAATAAATAAATAACCCCCCAAATATCTAAGCAGAATCTGCCTGCCTGTAACTTAAGCCCACAATCTTATGTTCTGCATTCTGAGGAGAAGGGAAAAAATGCTCAATGCTTTCTTTTCCAAAAAACTTAAGGCGTTTTCTCATATCCAACCCCCCTCAAGTCTTTGCTCCAGGCTAAATTTGCTCCCTTCCCTCTGTCTCGCCTTGTAAGAAGGTTTATCCCTTGCTCATCCCTGCTACCCTTCTTTGTTCTATTCTTTCTGAATTTTTCTTAAAATACGGCACCCAGTAGTGGAAACAATAGTGGGTGTGGGTGTCCTAGCCAATGCAGGAGGGAGAAGAACTATTACTTCTTGCCACTTGGAAACTACGTATATTTTTTACGATGTACGTTAAAAGGAAACGTTCCTCTTTTTAGCACTGATACATGCTTGTAATCAGTATCTTTCTATACATGCTCCTAATATTCAAAGACCTCCTGAGTCTGTAACTGAACTTTTGATTGCTTTTTCCTAAAATAATAACTTACAAGTGAGGAATATATGCCCAATGTCTTAATCAAAGGTGTATCAACAAACAAGCACACACCTCTTCCACTTTCCTCTTAGAAAAACAGCATTTGCCCCAAATGGAACGATCCCAAACAAATGGTTTGCTGATCTTTGTGGGGACTTTAGAGAGAAATGTAGCCTCCATGAAAGCAAGCTGAGTTTCTCATGACTACATATGTACACCCATCTAGATTTCTTTGTAAAAATATGGCAGGGACTTCTTCCAATATTGTTTTCCAATAGGGTAGCCGCTACTCTACATCCTTGAGATATCCTATTTCTCATCCCAGGGCTAAATTTGTTTAGCTTTCCTGAGATCAATCCAGTGAACTAGATGCTGCAACTTGCTATAGTAGCTAGGTGGCTTTTAAGAAACAGAAAAGAACAGGGGACTAGGGAACAGCGGGAACAATGCTGGATACAAATATTTGTTTCTCCAGAATGCTGCCCAACATTTGTGTACTATATACAGAGCAATAGAATGATTTGAAACAAATTTTGCTTCTGAAAAAAAAAAGATTTGAATTAGGCAAGTCCAACATTTCTGGGAAGAAATTATACTTGGTGTTGGACTTGCTTAATTCAATAGAGAAATTAGATTGGATATAGAAAGTTGGAGTATAGACTATCAAATCTGGTGCAAAAATTGTATTCATTAGGGACAAGAGGAAAACAAAAAAGTACAGGTAGTGTTCAACTTATGACTACAATTGAACCCCAAATTAATGTTGTTAAGTGAGACATTTGTTAAGTGAGTTTTGCTCTATTTTATGATCTTCCTTGCCACAGTTGTTAAGTGAATCACTGGAGTTGATAAATTAGCAACCCGGTTGTTGAGTGAATCTGGCTTCCCCATTGACTTTGCTTGTCGAAAGGTCGCAAAAGGGAATCACGTGATCTTGGGGCACAGCAACGGTCATAAGTATGAAAAAGTTGCCAAGCATCTGAATTTTGATCACATGATCATGGGGGTGCTGCCAAGGTTGTAACTGTGGAAAAAACGGTCATAGGTCACTTTTTGGAGTGCTGTTGTAACTTTGAATGGTCACTAAATGAACTGTTATGAGTTGAGGACTGCCTGTGATTGGATTCTGCACCGCTCTTAAGTTTTTCTGAAACAAGTGGGACAGGAGCTTTCATTGGGTCTCTGCAGAGAGAGGCCTCCGTGAGAGATGTGAGGTCCTTATGTGGACAAGCATGTTGGACTTCAGTTAGCTTCTGCTGCTCCCTCTTACACATGTATCCAGCAGGTGTGTTCATAGTGAACAGTTGTCGCAAAAGGGCACCACAGTGTGATTTTGAAGTCACAGCTTGAAATAGGGCTGTTTTGGCAGCTCACAGTTATCATCATCGCTGGCAGGTTGAGATCACAGAGTCTGGGCCAATCCCCCTTTGCTTTGAGCTTGCGAACGGATGCCGAGTTCAAAGGGCAGAGGCGTGGTTGATGTGTCTGGATAATTCGCTGCTCTCTGCGCTCCCCACCCGCCAACTCCATGCCTGTTGCTTTCTCCCTCCCCTTCTTATGAAGGAGTGGCTGAGTGTGGAGGATGCAGAGGGAAGGAAAAGGTGGTTTTGGGAAGGAAGATGAAAGAATCCCGACTATTAAGGACGGGGCAAGCAGATGCTGAGATGCGTGTGAGCGTGCCGAGATTAGAGCTGACCACCGACTGACTCTAGGTGGGCATTTGGAAAGGCGGATGGTAGCACATTGGCTTCAAGGGTGGGGGCCTTGCCTCTGAAAATCATTTGGCGGGGGGGGGGGTTTCCTGATATTGTGGGGTTGCAAGAAATGGAGAACGACAGTAGTGTGGTTGAAGGTGGCTGTGTTGAATAACCACGGGGCTTAGCTCTTTGGATAAAGTGAAAGTAAGCGGGATGTCAGGCTACTAGGAGTGATAACTGTTGGCAAAAAGTAACTTCCCCCTATCTTCTGCCAACAGTTATTTCTCCTAACAGCCTGACATCTCCTTCTTTCTATGTTTTTCAAGAGACTGGTGTGTGTTGCGCCAGGGAAGAATGGCGGCTCCGAGTATCAAACAACCCAGGATGGGTGGGAGATGCAAGAATATGAGAGAATTAGATTTATGGAGGGAAGATTTCATCATAGTGCCTCCCTTTAGGGCATCTTATCTCAAAAACTGCAGAAGGCACCCTGGGCTTTGTGAATGCTCCTGTTTCTTTTTTAAATGAAATACCACCTCAAAAATCAACAAGCAGACAAAGGAAATGGGCACAGCACGCTCTCCTGTTTAAAAAAAATATTAGATGATACCAGGAGGAAAGGATGCTTTCCCGTCAGTGGCACAATGTAGTCCTCATTTAGGAGCAATTAGGATCAGCAACTTGGTTGTTAAGCGAAGTGGTCATTAAGTGCAAAAGGGACTGTACTTATGATCTTACTTTAGCTTTCTTTTGCTTTATAGACCTGCAAAGGTCAGAAATGTGATGGTTGATCACAAATTAATTTTTCATCACCTTTGTAACTGTGAACGGTCGCTGTCCAAGACAGATGCGTAATGACGACTACCGTAGTCTGAAGAAGTTACCTTCTTTCTGTATTTGAAAATATATTCCATTGTTCGAAGTCTCAGCTATTTAGACCTTGTCTCTGCTCATCTGCTTAATTGTTCCACTTCTAATATTAGGTAAACTGATTTATGTACATGCAAATGGCAATTTGATAGCATGACCTGAAAAAAATGTAAAAGCTTTGGAGCTATGAATATCCTTGTAAAGGTATTCCCTGCCCCTTTTTAACATATTAAATAAAATAAAATAAAAGGAGTATAGAAGTGGGGCACGGATTAAACTTAACCTTTTGCTTAACAAATCAAATGCTTAACATTTGCTCCTGCTTCTCACATCACAGAATAAACGTAATGAATGAAAATAGAATGGAGATGGAAGAAAATAAGCCAAATTCTCTTCCAATCAAGCTTTAATTGCAACATAATTCCAAATATAAGTCACACATTTTTGCAAGGTCCACCCCCTACCCCACTGTCACCCTGAAACAATGCGGCCTATTGACTTTGACATGTCTAAAAAGGGTCTGAGAGTGTTTGGTAGAGCCCCCTCCACCTCCATAAAGCCACCTATATGGCCCATTTAAAAACAAGATCCAAGTCAGATACTGCTCAAATGAGAGCCACCCTGCATATTATTGAGAAACCTTGTGGGCAGTCAAACCTATATTGGCTAAAGGAATGGAAAAATCAAAGATCACCATACCTGGAAGTTATGTGTTCACTTACATATGTGCATACGTACATATTTCCTCTATCCAATACATGAAGTGCAGAAGGCAATCTCCATTTTCAAGATTCACTTTTCCTGACCTAATGTTTGCCTGACAAGTCAAAACCTGATTGGTGCAACTTATTTCCAGCCTGAAAAAGTAGTGATGACTAAAGCCTTCGCCAGAATTACATGCTGTCACAGGTGATGCTAGAAGCAAACTATGTGCCTCGGTGGTGCGGTGGTTAGAATGCAGTACTGCAGGCTGCTTCCGCTGACTGTCGGTTGCCTGCAGTTTGGCAGTTCAAATCCCACCAGGCTCAAGGTTGACTCAGTCTTCCATCCTTCCGAGGTGGGAAAAATGAGGATCCAAACTGTTGGGGGCAATATGCTGACTCTGTAAACCGCATAGAGAGGGCTGTAAAAGTGATATATAAGTCTAAGTGCTATTGCTACCTACATGTGAAGTAAGAAAGCCTTCAACAGGACTTTGGTTTGGGCTCTAGCCGTATTGTTGTTTCTTCTTCTTCTTCCAAAGGCACCAAAGCTAAAAAAATGAAGGGCTTGCCCTTACAGAGGCCACAAAGTAGACTTGGAGTGTGCCTTTCCCAGGAAAGGCATTTGGGAAGATGACTGGCCACTCCCCCAACTCCTTGGCTGCCTGCAAACCCACTGCCAACCTTGAAGTGCCTGGAAGCCTTGTGAAACAAAGCTGCAGAAAAACCTCCCCGTTGGCTCGGCCAATGGAGCCTGCCCACTCTTCCCTCTTCTTCCTGTCTCATTCCTGCTGCATAGCCTCTGGGCTGACATTATAGGCAGGGTGGGGATTTATCAGACAGTGCACAATACCAATCAGGTGATTCATCACCCTCTAGGCCAGGAAGGGCAGGCAGCTGGGGCTGCTTAGAACAGTTAACTTATTTCTCACTCCATTTTCATCATTTGTGTATCAACCCCCAAATCCTGCTCACCCATTCTAGGAGAACACTTTCTAAGCAGGAGCTGAGAGAAGCACTCTCTTTCAAACATTGACAGCCCAATATTTGATTGCTAAGTTCTAGAGAGGAACACTCTCTTTGGAAACACTTAAGAACGAATGGCACTCTTGCAAACCTGTGCTACTGCTTTACTTATCCATGGAATGAAGGTGGCTTCCAACATAAATTTGCCATCTTGTCTCCACTTCTCACCTCCTCCATATCTTAAAAGAAGATTCTTCTTGGTGTCATCCTAATCCCTAGCCTTCTTCTGGAGTGCAATAAATTCCTGGCCGGAATTAGAGATACCCTGATAGCCTCAATACAACAAATATGTTAAACCTTCCCGGGCTGCAGTAATAATCTTCTGAGTGTGCAACAAAAAATAAGAGGCTCCCAACAGGATAATTGTGTTAGCAAAACTAGTGAGTTCTGTAGCACCTTAAAAACTAAGGATTCTAGCATAAATTTTCAGGGTCCAAACCAATCATCAAATGCATTTGGTCCCAAAATGCACAACCCTATGTATATATAGACACAGGGCCAGGGGCATTAGTATAGAAAATACATAGAAAAACAGGAACTAATTTGAACCATGTGATTGCCATTGTCTTATTTTAGTCTGCATGGACTTTACAGGTGACAATCCTTGCCATGTGGGCTTGTAAGTTAAAATAACATTTCATGAATCCGGTATTGTGGGCTGTTATCCACAACATTAGCGGCGTTTTACAGTCTTATAGTATTTTTTTCCTGCAGCAGATTAACGTGTTTACTCCCCTGAAAAACAATTTAGCAAACATTGTGACTAACTCCGCACGCCAATCAACTGACAAGTCTCTGCATGTGGAAATCATAAGTGTAACATCCCAGCTGGAAAAGGCTCATTTGAATTCTCATCAAACATTTGTGGCTCTTCCAATGGAGCTCAACCCAGGAGTTTATGAGAGAGAGATTACAGGCATAGCTTTCTTTCAAGACAGAATCCTTCTGTCCAGTCCATTCTGCAATGACAACATCTCAAAGGTGCCCAAAGGAGAAATGATGACATAAACATCTGAAGGAAACTCCTCACAAATCACCCCATAGTTCTACTTCAGATATACACATGCACATTACTGTCTTGGATTTGTGTTTATTTGCACAATAATAAAATAAGTTACCAACCACAGTATTTGCACTCAGTGCCTGTGGCACTTGCTCCAGAGATAGCTCCGTACCCCCAAATCGTCAATCTCATTTTAGAAACATTTCTTTCAACAAACGTTGCATTTTATTTCATTGTTCTCCCCCAACAAGAAAGGTGCACTCATGGCACTTTAACTGGAATGGAAGAAATTTGGCCCAGGTAAACAGGTATATTCCCTTATCCCCGAATGTTCTCAGTGTTGGATTTAAAAGGGCATTAAATTGAAAAGGGACATGATGGGAATAGCAGCTGTTTTCTGAAGAACTACAGCTCATAGACTTGAGAAGTGTGGCTGATGGTGTTAATGCTTAGAAACAGCCAGAGACAACCTCAGGGTCTCCAACAAGGTTATATTATCCTGTATTATACAGGTCTTGATGTTTTGGAAATGTCAGGCCAACGATCAAGTCAGTAGGACCTCTTGGAATCAAGGGCTCATATAACAGGCCAGAAAGGAAGTAATGGGAGATGTGAAACATTAGCATGTACCAATTCCCTCAAACCCTGCCTTGTGTTAATGCAAGGCTCTATCCTCAGTGCTGCAAAGGCAAACAATGAAACTTTTGCTGGATCTATAAGGACACAGATATCACTTGCAGACACTGACCCACTCTGTGAGTCGACACTCCTCACAAGCTACAAAACAACACCAATGGAATTTACAGTTGCATCGCTCGCTGCGTGTTTGCCGCAGGATATTATGTCCTCGTCCACAGCACAAACTTTCACAGTTGTCCATGCCTGGGCTGGTCTTGTTGCACAAACGCCCTTGGGTGCCCACAGAGTCCAACTTTGGTTCCCTCTCACAGAAGTCAGGTGATTTCTCAAAGTAGATCAGGTCACTGACGCCACCACGACGCCGGTGGCGGGCTTGGCCCATGTCCATCTGCCCAGTGTTCCTGTTGTGGGGCCGGATCAGAGTTGCCACATGGAAGCGATCCTTGAGCACTGAACCCACCAGTCGGAAATCAGGAGTCACCTGCCAACATGTCTTCAGCTGGCAACTTCCTGAAGTTCCATGACACTTGCATTTCCGCTTCATGTTCTCCATCACCACCTATCAGGAGCACAAGAACACAGCAGTCAGAAGAACTCAAGCACCATGCAGAAGGACTGAGCTCCATCTGGTTCAATTCTCTGTCTAGCTGGCTTTGGAACTTGATCCCCATTCCTTGGAGGCAACTTGTGCTACTGGCACAAGAGCACCAGTCTGGTGTAGTGATTAGAGTACCAGGCTAGAAACTGGGAGACTGTGAATTCTAATTCTACCTTAGGCTCAAAGCTATCTGGGTCACCTTGGTCCAAGCTCTCTCTCTCAGCCCTAGAAAGCATTTGATGGTAAACCACTTCTAAAATATTGCCAAGAAAATGACAGAGACTTGTCCAGGTGTCACCAGGAGTCAAGACCAGAGGTGAAATTCAGCAGGTTCTGGCAGGTTCACTAGAACCAGTAGTAAATCTTTTAAGCAGTTCGGAGAACCGGTTGTTAGAAGAAATCTCCTTTTGTGTTTTTCCACTTTACAGGGTTAATCCTGTAAGG
>JAEANM010008826.1:0-16740 GCA_017656035.1 Myanophis thanlyinensis
ACAACAACAACAACAATAACAATAACACATAATGGTGTTTGTTCTGTGTGTCCAGTACTCAATGCTGACTAAGCTGTACACAATGCACCCACCTTTTAATGAAATGTTGTCCTTCAGCAGTATCTGGAGTTATTGTATATGGTGATACTTACAGGGCTCTTTTTAGATTTTGCAAGCATCTGCTTCAGATAAAGTTCATAACTTGTAAGAACAACGTATCAAAGAGCTAAAACTGAGCCCCAAAGGCATTCATGATAACTAGTGCATATCTGCATAACTATCCTTTTTTGGTTACGTTCCAATGCTTTACTACCAACATCTTGCTTCAGTTATTTCTTTCCAGCTCATATTAAACATATACCATAGGTTAAGTTTGCTATTTGTTTGACTCCAAATTACATTCGCTGAAAACTTCACAGAAATTCATTTAATCACAACTAACTTTTTCAGATTGATTTCAGGAGGATCTAATTTCTAAAATTCCTAAAAACCTAATCTTCGTATTTATAAAGAACCTAAAACTTATCATAAAAACTGCACATATCCTAAAAATGGGAAAAACCTAATTCATAGGCTTGCAAAAGAGAAGGGGACAGAAAGAAGATAGCAACAAGCAATGTATTTCTAATTATTTTATTTAATATTCTTCTAGATCAGTGGCTGTCTGTGGTCCATGGAGCTCTGGGTTGGGGGAGCAACTGCAATGTTGTCACAGGGGTAGGCCTGAAGAAATGTATGATTTTAAATCTTAAATCTTGGGGGTTCGTGGCCATGGTCTCTGGGCACAAAAGGTATTTAAAGAGGATTGTTGAAGAAAAAAATGAGGACCACTGTTCTAGATTTCTGCACTCCAACAAGACTTCCATAGATTTAATAAGTTTCCATTTAAAATAAAATTGAAACCTCTTTAATTAAACACAGAAGTATAATTAAAAATCTAACTAAGAAAAACAGCAGAATTAAAAGAGTTTAAAGAGGTGCAAAACGTCTGTTCCAGCCAAGCAGATCATGAGAAAAAAATGGTCAAATGTTTTGGTACTCTGTGCCTTGTGGTGACTCTAGGCATTGCTTCTAATTTTCTGTTTATTTCTTTAAGGACAAAGACATCTCAAGGCTTCAAGATTTCCAAGAACTGGAGCTTGTTCTAATGATGAGTGATAATGACTTTATGTTTAAAAATGCAGCACCAGCACTGACCGAAAGGCCTTGTTATAACAAGAAAGCATCAAAACTAACTTATTAAATATTGAATTAAAAGTTTCATTCTAGTATTTAACTATTAAACCTAGAACGCTCTAAGGGCTATATCATTAACTAATACTGTACCATGGAAAGTATAATTAAACAACTGAGCATATATCTTTGAAAATAAGCTCAGTTGAAACAGTTGGACTTGTTTTTAATTCA
Source organism: Myanophis thanlyinensis (assembly GCA_017656035.1). Lineage (NCBI taxonomy): Eukaryota > Metazoa > Chordata > Lepidosauria > Squamata > Homalopsidae > Myanophis > Myanophis thanlyinensis. Next base: position 1,408 of record JAEANM010008826.1, read on the forward strand.
ATATGCTAAAGGTGATGAATATCATACTTGCATTTCATAAACTGACAAGTGGAATACCCTAACCCATGAATGATCTTTCTTAAAAGGAAATTGTTTCTTCTTAGAGTACAACAAAATAAACATTCTCAGGGAAATAAATTGTTCCAATAATTGCTACTAGTAAAAAAGAGGCACAGTACATTGAAAGACTGAATATGTAATGCATTTAATGCTGGTAACAGCATATTTCAATTGCAGTTGGTTGTCTAAGTAGATCTGTATGTGCAACTTGAGAAACAGATAATTTTATAGGAAGGAGCAAGGAGAGATGTGGACTTTTGGTCACTGGCCTAGTGAATCAAGATTAATTTTACAGTAATCACACTAATGCATATTTACATATTTTGGGCAACAGCGCCTTGCAAATGTACAAGTGAGGTGTGTCTTGCCATCCGCAAGGAGGAGCAGCTAATGTTGTGATCCCAGAGAAAAACCTATTTTGCTACTTTACCGATCCTGCGTGGGATAAAGCATCGAAGAGCTTCTGTAAGAGACAGAGGCTGTACAATTTAGAAATTAAAGAAGTGGTTCCTTCCACTTGTTGATACACTGCAGCAAGGGATGCTGCCAATGTTCATAGGAAAATTTGTATTTCAGAAAGAAGCACATTGACTGGTTTAAAAATCTAGCCAAGTAGCAAAATCAGCTGTGATTTCTTCGAAATGGTGCTCAGATAAAATATTAGAAAATATCCTTTGCTGTATTAATCCAGACTTTAAAGATAGTGTTAACCAAAACTCTTGTGTATGTGAGTATAACCAAGAACTACTTAGCAGTAAATAATGCAGAATGTTTGGTACTGTTTGGACTGATTTTCCGTCTTTGCTTTTCTTTTGTCTATTTAACCTTGAGAGTTTTCCTGGGGAGTAATCAGGATGTTTACTCGGTAGCCTGGTTCCACAGATGAAATTAGCACAAGTTCCTTCTGCCTCTAATTTTTATCCTATTTATCCTCAGGTTCTTGAAAACTGTTACTTATTTAAAGAAAAGCTTGTAGCATCTTAGATAGCAAAAATATTTTAATACCAAGATAAATAATACATCTTGGAATTTCTATGCATTTTTGACAGTGTTGCTTGCATTTCATATAAGCATGTCTAAACTTTTCGTCATCTTGCTAGTTCAAGTTCTGTAATAATATTCTGATGCCAAATCCCAGAAAAAAAACAGTATGAAAAAGCATGGGATGCAGTACTACAATTAAGAATAAATAATTAGCCTTGTTTTAGGATTCTGTGTAGCTAGTGGATTGATATCAATTCATTTATTCATAGTCCAATGACTACATGTTATAATATAGATGGACTGCATAGCTACCTGGGCAGTTAGGATTTAACAGGTGTGTTTAGTTGCTAATTTCAGTTGCCAGATGTCAGTGTTCCTTGTCTACAGATTGAGGAATGTGTGCACAAGTGCTGTGAATTTCAATTTATTAAGCAGTTGGTGTTTGGGGAAAAAAACACCCTGATCCACTGCTAGAGAATTAAGACAGACTTGAAAGAAGTAACCCGTATAACACTTTTAGAATACCCAGTGGGGAAAAAAAACCAAATACCAGAATCGCCAATCCAAGTCTTGAGTTGTGATTATATTTGCCAGGATTTAAATAATGAATTTGGAAAACTGATTCAATCCATGTCTTCACAGTAGGAAGAGTTACACTGTATGCTCTGCAGGATTAAATTTGGTCGTCTGCTCATGCTCAGTTTTCCAGTTTCTATCCTCTCTGTGTTACCTTAAAATAGGAGTGGGGAGGAAGAGTGCCTTGGAGGGGAGAAGGTAGAGATCCTTACACCTTGTCGATTCCCCCTCTCCCTGATTGATTTGGGGAAGTAGAGCCAGAAAGATCTTTTGAGGATCTGGGTTTTTTCCATTAAGTGGAGAGCTGGATGGTCTACTACAGGGATCCACAGCCCTTTGTTCTGTGGTCATTGTTTTTGTTTACCTCTGCCTAAATTTAACCCGCTGGTATAACTGATTGAATATATTTTATAGAATAGGTTCTTGGAACCTACAGGGTCAAAATGTGTTCTGTGTCACTTTTTCCCTTTGGATCCCTATAAGGAACAGATGGCAAAGGAGAGCTCTTCCGTGTCCTTAAGGTACAATGTTTTGTCAAACAACTCATTTATATTTGGGTGCTCCATCAAAATTAGACTGGACAACCATTTGACCAGGAGAGTGTAGGGTTTCCTGCCTTGGACTAAAAGGAGCACTGAAGTCTCTTCCAGGCCTATGATTCTGTGCTCCATGTTTGCCACTTCATTATGATGAGGCTCTTTATTATTCAGCTTGATTTGCTAGGGGAGAAAGGCAATTTGTCTAGCAGTAACTTAAGACTTTTCCCTATCCTGGGCAGGGTTTTTAGAGAAGTTGAATTCCGTTCTTGATTTCTGTATTTTCATCCCCTCCTCTCATGTTTTTGACAAACATATTGATGAAAAACGATAATTTACCTTCAGTGACCCATATTGGTCAGGTGATGTGTTTAAGATCAGGCCTAAAAGGATACAAGGTTGAGTGTTCCTTTCTCCATCACTGAGATCACATTGCCTTCTTAGCCAACTGATCACATCTCAGTGACAAAAACTCTTTTCTTCCTTCAAAATAGGAATAATGAAACTCATTTTCATTCTTAAAACTGTCCCCAAACCTTTAAAAAGCTGGACAAAATCATAAAGTGGGATGCAGAACTTTCAGCTTTCTCAAATGTTGCCCATCTCAAAATGGAACTTCAAAATGGCACAAATCAGTGATTGATAAAAATCTGATGATTAATTTTATCTTGAAAAGCTGAAGGGTCTTTTATGAAAGCAGCTTAAAGTTGATGGACAATCAGTCTATATAAACAATTTTTGATTTAAAATATCAAACTCCCTTTGAGAGTGCTCTAATGATGGAAGTGTAGGGTAGAATTTTTTTAAGAGTAAGTAGGAAGACATGGCTTGCTTAGATTATTAAAGGTAATTAATAATATTTGGAATGCCAGTTTGATATATATTTATTAAAAAAGAAAAAAACATAATAGGTAAATGTTTAGTACAAAACATTTTTGTACTAAAATGTTTAACAGCTAAGCCATTTAAGTAGGATTAGAGTTTTTCCCCAACTAAGCCCCTCTGGACAGGGGAGATAGGGTGATAGTGATAATCTGAGAATCTGTCTTGATCTTCAGGAGCCGCCTTCCCCAAGTTTCTGACTGTGAGACCCTGTACCTGAAGCTGGGCTCACAAGATCAATTGGAAGTGTTGCTACTGTACCAGCCTGCCTGTTGCATAGCAACCTCCCTGCTTGAGCTGCTGGAAGCCATCTTGGGGCTGGCAATTGAATTTCCCAGACTTATAGTCCTGGAGAATTTTAATCTATTATCTCTGGTTTTGGTCTCGGAAGTGGCCCAGGAGTTCATGACTACCATGGCAGCCATGGGCCTATCTCAGGTCTGACTCAGGACAGCGGTCACATGCCGGGTTTGATTTTCAAGTTGGAGCAATGACGTGACCTGGTGGGCGACCTGTCTTTTTTCCCCCTTGTCATGGTCCAACCATGACTTGGTGTCCCTGAGATTCTCTTAGGCCACCCTCCCTCTTCAGAGAGGCTGGATCCATTCAAGCAGTCCTCCTCCTGCAACTGAAGGACCTGAATGGATTCCAGAAGTATCTGGTGGATATCCCAGGGCCTTTGCTGCACAATCCTGCCAAAACTCTGGTAATGTTCTGGAATCAAAGGACTGCCAAGGCTTTAAACCGGATTGTGCCTGTGTAATCTTCTCTTCCACCCTTCCCTGTGTTTCATGGAGGAGCTGCAGGTTTTGAAAAGGATTAAAAGATGCCTAGAACGCTGCTGGAGGAAGACGAGGGATGACTGTGACTACTGTTTATAGATGCCATTGAGGCCTTTCTCGTGGCAGTAAAAGTGGCAAAACATTTCCCCACTTTTAATTATGTCCTTGCCCAATGGCCCTGTTCAAGATCACCCAGTCCCTCCTGGGGCAGGGCAGGCTTGGATATTCATCTTAAGGGTCACACAAAAGGAATTTGTTCAACACTTTACAGACAAAGTTGCTCGAATTCATTCCTAGCTAGAGCCCATGCATTGCTTGGGAAGCAGTTGTCCGGGAACAGTTTCACTCCTGTTAGTCCTGATGAAGTGGACAGGATCCTCAATGCCAGGGGTGGGCAATTATGGCTCCTTCATGACTCATGGACTTCAACTCCCAGAATTCCTGAGCCAGCTGGCTCAGGAATTCTGGGAGTTGAAGTCCATGAATCATGAAGGAGCCGTAATTGCCCACCCCTGCTCAATGCTGTCAGTGCACCTACCTGTCAATTAGATCCTCGTACCTCCTGGTTGGGGAAAGCCTCCAGGATGGTGACTGCCAGGTGGGTTCAGGCAGTGATTAATTCTTCAGTGCAGGAGGGGACAGTCCTGGGGCCAATCCAAGAGGTCCTGATTTGCCTTCTCCTAAAAATATCACCTTTGATCCCACCTACCTGGACAATTTCCACCCAGTTTCAAATCTTCCCTCTTTAGAGAAGGTGGTTGCTTGGCAACTTCTGGACCCCTTCCAATCAGGATTCAAGCCCAATTATGGGGCAGAAACAACATTGGTCACATCTGATGAAGTCCAGGAGAAGAGCTTTTTCTTTTGTAGCTCTTGTCCTTTGGAAATTGTACCTCTTGAGGTGAGATCGCACCCACCCTTTTAACCTTCTGTAAGGGCCTCTGCTAATTGACCTGGGGCTCCAAGGGTGGGGGGAACCATTCTGGAGGTGGCTAATGGATTAGGAAAGCCCCCCACCCCATCTTGCCCTGCATACTTTGTATTCCTCTCCTCCCCATCTTTAACGGTATTTATTTTTGTTATTGTTTTATTATTTAATATTACTAGTTTTAATGTTTGTAAGCCACCCAGAGTAATTTCTGGATGAGATAGGTGGCACATAAATTCAATAAATAATAATTCTGGAATGATCTGAATTTCTACATGCTTCAGAGAGTAGCCTGACTGAAAAGGGAATAGGTTGTAATTTAAACACGAACAGGGTCCTTGTTTCTCCTAGGAACTGGAGTTTGCAGCTCCACAGAGAAAGCCAATTGGTTTATGACAATCAGTGAAAGCCACCAAAAGTGCATAGCTGAAGTATCCTTCAGTTCATGTTTGCCTAGAGCCATGTTGTTGCAAGGTTACAGCTTCTCATGTAAGTGTTCCTGAGTCTTCATTCAATAAACAAAGATGTTCTCTTTTTAAATATTTTGTCAACTTAAATATCTCTGCCTAATTTAGAACCTAATACACTGACATATTCAATACCAATTCAGTTTAAAGCCCCTGCCATTCTCTTAAAATTCAAAACGTTTTACATCAGTGAAATTAATAAGTGAGGGCAAATAGAGCCATTTTGTGACATAGCCTAAATGTAGGAGATTAAGCCATATTCTATACTAGGATTGCAAGTATTTAGTCCTAATAAATCACAGATAAATGAAAGGATACCAACTGACATTGATCAAGTTTGCCTAGGGCATATTAATTAGGACTTTAAAAAACTAGTTTTACCCAACCCCTTCTGTTGCTATTTAAAAGGCCTAGGACTTAATCCTTGAAGGTGTAAAACATGCAGATGCCCAATTAAAATTATGGGCTGCAATTTGAAGCCTGGGAAGAGAAATGTGCCGTTTAAGATAAAAGATTCAACTTATACATTTCAACATCTTTTAGGAAGAAGTAATGGAAAGAGAGATGCCACAACCCAGCACAGAATCAGTGTGCGTAAGAATGCTCTATTATGTGTTGGAAAAATGTTGGAAATGTATTAGGTTACTCATTTATAAGCAGGTATAAACACAGATCTAATATGTTGTTGAATAATCATTGCTTTAGTAAATACAATACAAGTCACTTGATCATAATGCACAATTGCTGACATCTTTCTATGCACTCTGAGAAATATTTTTATATTGTGTAATTTCTGCAATTTATAGCAGATAATTTTATTAGCTTTGCTAACCAAATATATTAATCTAATCTATTGAGTAATCTTTTCTTGACATCACTGGATATAAGGGAATCAGGACTTCCTGCATTGTTACCTAAATAACCTGGTTAAAATAAAGAATTAACTACATGTTTTAGGTTTAATATTTCTTTTGGGTTGTATCCTTTTTTTGGTTAATAAAATGTTATTGCCCATAAAATGAGTGATTTGCATTTTTCATCTTAAATGATTGGTTCATCTTTCTCTTTAATTGGAATGATTGTATGCTAGCTTTGTTGTGGAAGATTAACAATCTTAGCTACGAGTTCAATTTTGAATTAACATTTTTACTTTAAGAAATTCATTGTCTGCCATGCCATGAGAACCAATTGATCAAACACATAGCTTTTTGACTGAAGTTAACTTCATGAAGAAATTTATAAAGAAATAAGAGAGTTGCGGTGATTATTAATTAGAAGTTCCAGCTGATTAAATAATTGTGGTCCCAGTTATTTCTAAGATCAAAAATAAAGTATTTTTTCAGGTAGCACCTTTAAAATACATGTCCACTAGAAATCAGAACTAATAGAAAGACTTTAGTATTTTATATCATCAAATGTAGTTTATTAGAATGAAATACAGGTATGCATACGTACTTTCATCCAATTACTTAAGATGTTTGTCAATTAAAAATATTTCAATATCTAGAAAATATATTTTAAAATAGAAAATGACATTTTTCTGTGTCTCAGTCCTATGAAACAGTTTTGCTTCTCTATTGCCAAATCTGATAGAGAGGCCTGCTCTGAAAAGCACAGTTCGTTCAAGATGCTATTTTGGAGTGAAAATAACAGCCCAATAATCACTCCTTCAATGGAGCAGAGTAGCTTGCTGTTATGCCAATCCGGCATCTTTAGCCATACCATAAAAAATCCCTCTGGATGCAATAAGACTTGAAGGAGAGTCAAACTCTGCAATTCTTCCTCTATCCAGAACTAGGACTCTGCAAAGCAAACAAGCAAAGAAAAAATTGATTGCTGAAGAGAGCTGGTGACCATAAAACCATTCCATTTCTAACTCTGGTACCCAACAGAATCCTTTTCAGTTCTACAGATGCTCTGAAACATCATTGCTAAACCACATGAGCAAAAAAATGACACAAGAAAGGAAAAGTCAAATGTGTAAAATAACCAGGGTCGCTTTAGTACAAATATTTGTTTTGAAGAATACAGGAATATATCAGAACACGGAACACTTTTTAAACCACTAACAGTTGTAGGTAATATGAAAAACATTTAACTGTCTTTTAAGTTATAAATGGTGAATCTAGGAACACTCCCAAACTGTGTAGTGCATTGATCCCATACCTCAACTCTGACAGCCTGCCAAGGAGATTCTCATGTCTAGCTGCCCAAGCAGGGAGACTGATGGGCAGCAGAGTTGGCCAGACACCAACCAAATTCCCAATCTATCGCAATTGCCCAATAAAAGGTACACACTTTCAAGTCGGTATTCAACTGGAGAGGAAGTTTGGAAAAAAAGCAACTCCCTGTCCCCGATACCCAAATTAGTGTTAAGTATTGGTCATACTTGATTACCTGGTGTAATCCATAATTGTATTCAGTCTGTGAGCAATTGTTAGTACAGTACAGTCTTCAAACTGTGTTCTTATTGTCATCTGAATGAGATCATCTGTCTCAAGGTCAATTGCTGCTGTGGCTTCATCCAGAATAAGTATCCTTGTTTTGCGAAGGAGAGCTCTTGCCAAGCAAACAAGCTGCCTTTGGCCAACGCTAGAAAAAAACAGGCGAAAGTTTTCTTTTAATCAATGGGCATGTGAAGGATGTGGCATTAAGAAAACCTAATGCTGTGCCAAAGAATAATTCAGGGCAGAAACAATTGTTAAACAGTGGTGCCTGGCTGATGATACTATACAGTGGTACCTCTAGCTTCATGTTAAGAAAAATCCAAGATACAAAGGGTGTCTCGAAAACTATTTTGCTTCAGGATAAGAAGAAATTCCAAGATACAAAAACACAATCCTTGTCGGCCTGAGGGGGAAGCCAAAACCACGTATTGGCTGAATGGGCTGCTTCAACATAAGAAAAATTCAGGATACAAAGGCCACCCTGGAACGGATTAATTTCTTATCTTGAGGTACCACTGTATATATCTCATGGAAGCTCTTGAAAAAGAAGAAACATGGCATAGTACAATTTGTATACAGCATGCTCTTTCCTGCTTTAGGCAACAGTCTCAAAAATGGATCAAGAGTTTGAAAACACAAAATACAATATCCTATATTTTTTTTGAACATTAGTGAGAGAAAGGTTGTGGGTTCCAGATTTCATCAACAGTCAATCTGTCTCTGCAAGAAATTTGGGGACTGGCAATGCTTGTCAGTGAAGCACAAATCACAGCCTCTCTCAAAATACTAGTCTATCTCTCATCTTTCTCTCCTATCTCTTTGTCTCTTTCTCTCATCCAGTCCAAGTTCATACAGAAAGATTTTAGTAAGAAATCTTATTCAAAACATTCCTTATTTTGCTATCAGTCTTGTTCTTCCTCTTCTAGCAGGTCAGATCTTAGGTAACACATACTTAAAAATGGAAAAGGTATAGTTCCATAAAAAACAAGACTGCCTTTAACATTTTTTCTTAGTGGAACCCCCCCCCCCCAAAAAAAACAAAAACAAAAACAAAAAAAACAACAACAAAGGTGAGATTTGTTGTGGGGCAGTGGTTAGAGTGCAGTACTGCAGGCTACTTCTTCTGATCACAGGCTGCCAGCAGTCTGGCAGTTCGGGTCTTACCAGGCACAAGGTTGACTCAGCCTTCCATCCTTCCAAGGACGGTAAAATGAGGACCCAAACTTTTGGGGGCAATATGCTGACTCTGTAAATGGCTTAGGAAGGCTGTAAAGCACTATGAAGTGATATATAAGTCTAAGTGTTATTGCTATTCTGATGAACTGTTTCATTTCCTCTCCACCTTGCCTCTATCATGTTTTGGTTATGATTAGCACCAAGACCTGTATCATGAATATAAAGCAGTACCTCAAGGAGCTGCATTATCTATCATGAAAACAGCCCCATGGAGCCACAGACATTTCTTCTGTGCATTCAAGGAGAGCAAGAGAAGAAAGAGAAATCTCTTCCAATAACTTATACCTGTAGATACAGGCAAAGAGGAGGACTAAATACAAACAGTCTCAACCCTGCAGTATATTCTACTGTTATATTTTATGTTTCCCTCAACTGATTTATTGATTATATGCAGCCATGAAGTCAGCATGAAGTTGGTGCTGACTCTTAGCAATTACATTAGATTTTCTCAAGGAGGATCTGCTTTCCAGCTGGGTCTTTCAGTTTTTCCAACAGTGTACCCATCTTGCTGCTAGGCATCTTCTTTTTCTTTCCTTTCCTTCTACCTGCCATGTTCTGTCTCATATCTATGGCTTCCTGACCTGTCTATAGGTTTCACATGAGGACAATGAAATGTTCTGTGGTTTCTATTATTCAAAGCACATTCCACAGCTTGACCGAACTGAAGACCTTTTTATAAACAACAAAAATCATTGTCTTAAAACAAAACAAAATAATTCAATAGGGTTAAATGTTGCGAAACCCAAGAGGAAACAACCTAGCTGGTAAGACTGATAAAATGGGGAAGGGATGGGGGGGGGGGAATGAAAATTATGAAATGACTGGGGAAAGAAGAAAGAAAAATGGGAGAGAATCAAATTGAGGAAAGACAGTAGAAAAGATCAGGATAAAAAAAAATAGAAATAACTAATTTGACTAAATAGGTTACTTCTGGTTCAAGCTGACAGCTATTTTAAACTCTTTCCAGGGATAGAAATGAAAACTGCCCCCAGATACGGTATTAATAGATAGACAGTATTCATATGCATGCACACACGTACACAGTTTGCAACAAAGGGTAGGGCAGGAGTTTATGGGATCCAAACAGAAGAAATCTAACGAGAGCATAGACAGTGAATTGCTGGGGGGAAATGAGATAGGAATGCAGTTGCTGGAAATCATAAGAGAGAGCGACACTAGACATTTCAATGTTTTTCTTGAAATGCCTCCTTGTTATGTTTATGTCTTCCAAATTAGAATTGTAATTACCTCAGATTTTCTCCTCCTTCTGAACATTCAAATTCGAGCATAGCAGGCTGACTGCTGACAAACCTCTTCAAGTGAGACAGTTCAAGAGCTTTCCATATTTCTTCCTCAGAATATTTATTAAATGGATCCAAATTCATTCGGAGTGTTCCAGAAAAAAGAACAGGGTCCTTAAGAAAGTGATCAGACTGGGTTTAGAATGCAATTCTAAAGAAAGGAGTTACTTAGCCATACAGAAAAACCATATTTTTCGGCATATAAGATGCAACTGAGTTTAAGATGCACCTAAGTTTAGAAGAGGAAAACAAAAAAAAAAAGTTTGGCCTCCATGTGCCCCATTTTCAGGCCTTTTTTTTGGCCTGTTTTTGAGGCTTTTTTGCGCCCGTTTTTGAAGCTTTTGGGCCCGTTTTGAGGCTTTTGGGGGCACATTTTATAAAAAAAAGTCCCCAAAACAGGCAAAAAAAACCACCCCCAAAGTCCCAAAAACGGGCCAAAAAAGCCTTGAAAACGAGCCAATAAAAGGCTTGAAAATGGGCCAATAAAAGGCCTGAAAATGGGCCAATAAAAGGCCTGAAAAAGGGGTGTGTGGAGGCCAAAAAATAGCTGGCAGGTAGGCAGGGCTTTGGCAATATTTACTGTATAAGATGCACAGACATTTTTGCCCACTTTTTTGGGAGAAAAAAGGACGTCTTATATGTGAAAAAATACGGTATATATTAGAATGCTTCTGAAGTAAATTCTAACTCAAAGAAACATTGAAATAAGGCTGAGTCTGCACTCTTCAAGAGTGAGCAGCCATACCTATAATATCCCAACCTGCTGGATCAAATTGTAAGGCAGAAAACATTGGGAGAAGATGGTCCCATAGGTAACCCAGCCTCAAACCATGAAGAGAGAAACACGGACATTTATTGATTAAATTTATACGCTGTGCATCTCCCTGATAAGGCGTCTCTCTGTAGCTCACAGAGTAGTGGTGTTACGTATGCTAAAATCTAATACCATCCATGCAGTCATGTTTTGTACCAGATAAATTTTGGAACTTGTTGTATTGTTTGTTTTGCTCTTTTATATATGTCTGTAAGCTGCACTGAGGTATAGGTATGAAATGGATAGCTATATAAATTTTAATAATAAATAAAGTTTTAGTTTGCAGGAACAACTATTTTCTGGCATAGGAAATGATACAACTCTGTTATTCACCAAAGATATAGAAACAGGAAATCTTGTTTTAGGCATCCTTAAAAATCTTTTTGCAAAGTAAATGGATAAGATACATTGATTATACATGCAAAGTTCATTGTCATTCGTTTCTACATCTTTATATACATGTTTAAACACCAGTTTAAACTCTGGTGTTTGGTTCCCAACTTACATCTGCCCTGGGGCATAAGGCAATTATTCTAACACAAAAATCTGCAATTATTACTGTTGGGTATACATTTGCAATCCAAAGTCCATTGGAGTTGGGCAGCCAATAAATATAAACAAACAAATAATCCCCACTAGAATGATTTAATACATAAAAGTAGGCTTACTTGGGGAATTATAGTCAGCTTGGATCGCAAGTCATGAAGGCCAATATCTGCAATTCTTAACCCATCAATGGTAATCTCTCCCTTTGTGGCTTCTAGTATCCTGAAGAGGCAGAGGGTCATTGAGGATTTGCCAGCTCCAGTTCGTCCAACAATCCCAACCTAATTCACAGGTTTGAAGAATCAGTACAGTAATGATTAAAATGATGGTTCCACTGAAAGATGGTGTGAAACTTGTATAGGTTATGGTTTATATGCAGTATTCTTTTTCTTATTTTTATTACACTTACAAGACACTTATCTGTGATCACATTATTGCTATTGTTTAGGAAAAAAAGAATAAAAATTCTATATAAGAAAAATTGGGAAATAAAATTTAGGGAATTCACACATATACATATATTCTCTCTCTCTCTCTCTCACACACACACATTCATTCAATAACCTTTACAAGAACTATATCAAATATTTATGTCTTTTACACAAGAACTTAATTCCTTTGTACATTTGATATCTGAATTACATAAAATTAATTAACTGCATAAAAAGCAAAGATTCTAAGAAAAAGAAGAAAGAATTGATGGTTTTTTGCTGCTCCACTGAAATAACAACAAAGTTATTGTTCTACTATTAAGGATGCTAAGGACAAAGTATGCAATGACTCTGATTTAATTTTATTTGGGATAGCATTTAAAAAAAATACTCAACTATCATATTAAGTCAAAAGTTACAAATGAAGAAATTAGACAACCTGTGATTTATTGGGTCAATGTTTCACAGATATTTCCCTACTAAATTCCTCAATCAAATAAATTCCTCAATCAATGCCTTCAACAATAGGAGGGCTTGTAATGTACAGTACTTTAAAAATTCATTAAAAATTCAGGGATACATTCAGAGATGTATCTGCCTTGAAAGTAGTCCACGTTGAGCTGTCGAAATGTCAAACATTAGCACAGAAAATGTTTAATGACATTCTGTATTATTTCATAATGACATTTTGTATTATTTCATAATGACAAAGTTTATGTCCTAAAATGTTTTATAAAACTTGCAAAATTTCAATTCCACGGGAGCCATGGCTCCTGGCGTGCATTTTTGTTAGTCCATTTGTGGTACCCTTGATTTAAAATGGGGTATTTTGGTTCCCCTCCCCATATTATTGGAGAATGTGTGTGTGTGTATGCCTGTGCATACAACACACACACAAATACATACAAAGCTTTTCTAAACTTTCTTTAATGAAGTTTATATAATTGATGCTGAAGTGTGATGAAAGTTCTGCTGATTGGATAAGTTATTGCCCATTTCTCCTGTTAAATGTTGATGCGAAAATTTTGAAATGATTTTTAGGCAAATATAGATATCCTTTTTTATTTATTGACCAAAAAACCTTTTAATTTATCTTGTGGCCAAGTTATTACACATGAAATTACTTTCTCATCTATCGAGGTGTCTCACAGAACTCATGAAGGTTGCCCTTTATAACCTCTTATTAATGTGACCATGGAACTGTGGTCTGCTATATCAGACAACTGAAGAACTTTTTGAATGGAAACGCAGCTAGGGTTGAATGCAAATATTTATTATATTACTATTATTTATTTATTCAATTTATATACCGCCCCCTCTCCTGCAGGACTCGGGGCGGTTCACAGCCAGTAAAAAACAAATATCAATACTACAATACAATACAATGAAAAGCAATTAAAATAATTAAACAATAGCCAATTAAAATATGACGACAAAGATATTTTAAAGATAATTAAAGACAAATATATTTTTCATTGATAACTATGTATCAATGCTTATTTCTTCTATCAACTAAATAAAAACTGAATCCTTCATTTTTAAATGCAGGCAACAGAAAATACAAGTTGATTCACTGCTATGTTAGAAACATACCTTTTCTCCACCTTTTACACCCAAGCTGAGATCTTTCAACACCAAATCCAACCCTTTCCTGTACCTGACAGAATAGTTTGTAAAGACCACTTCTCCCTGGATGGGCCATTCCTCTGGAGGTCTTTTATCCTCAATGATCCAGGGAGCCTGAATGTGGAAGGAGTTACAGGATACTGTGTTAGTACTCGAACCATACTTTCAATTTTGATGAAATATAGTGTACTAAAAGCTCCTCGAGTACAGTAGTATTTAGTCTTCCACTAAATATTAACATCAAGTGGCTTGTTTGCTGAATCATCTGAAATAATTGGGAGGATGGCAAGGTGTTGGAGTAGATTTCATGTCCACCCCTTATTCATGGAATGCCTTGCTGGCTCTGGGACTCTTGTTCAGCCTCTTCTTCCCAAAATTGTTGGGAAGTGAGTTGGTTTATTTGGTTGCAGTCTTAAGACCAATCTTAAAAATACATCAAATATATCAAGTACACATTCATATGCACACACGCAAAGAGTGTGGAACAGTCTTGAAACAATTAGTAAAGGCCATCAGAAGGATTCTGTAAGGCATAGCAATTGATTTTTTGAGGGTGTGAATTTCTTGGGAGTATCTGAAAATCGGTCACAAAGGAGGAAAATGGTCACCTCACGGTTATAAAAGGAACCAAGCTTTCTAACAATAAGTAGTACAAGGTTCATTTGCCATTGTGTATACAATTGGACTTTTTAGAAACACATGTGAAACAGTTTCAGTCTCTGTATCTGAGAATAAACTTTTCTGATGCATGTAAGGCAGGCCAGTATATCTGCCTATTGTCACCCAAATTGATTGGGGATAAAATGAAGGTGTAAAGTGCCATGAACTCTAAGAGGAAAGGCTTGCTGTAAATTTAATGAATCAATATATAAACAAATAGATAAACCTTTCTTGAATACAAAGCATTTTGTACACAATATCATTAAGGATAAGACTCACAGGGCAGAAATATATGCTACTTTGCTAATGAATATGCCTGGTAGATCTCATTAGCTACACAATAGCTTCCTGCGATGTGCAGCCATATCTCTTCTTTTTCTAGCTTTAGACTCTTTTTCTTGTGTGTGTGCCTTTAAGCCAGCCTTGATTCCTAGCAACTATTGCTTTTTTTTTTGGGTAGTATTTTCAGAAGTGGTTTGCCACTGCCTACTTCCTAGGGCTCAGAGACAGTGACTGGCTCAAAGTCACTCAGTTGTATTTGTGCCTAAGGTAGTACTAGAACTCATGGTTCCTGTTTTCTCCTGCTGAGTGCCTTTAATCATTGCACCAAACTGACTCTTAGCTTGAATAAGTATAAACTATATAAACTTTCAGAGCATTCTACACTTACTGTAATGGTAGGTGGGAATGACACTGGGAGATAGGCAGTGAGACACAGCCAAGGGAACATCTAGATAAAAGGCCACTTAGCCCACATCAGGACTGTGAGCAGGACAAGAGGCTCAGAAGAGACCTTGCTGAGTTTCTTGGAGCATAAGGGGGATGGGGATGGAAGGGAGAGAGGGATGTACTTTCAGACTTGCAAGATTCTATTAATACAACCTTACAACAATACAGAATTAGCTCATCTGGTTGTGTTTCCTATCTGGTGTACCTTGTACAGCTGACACAGATGCCCCCATTTTTCTTAAATACAGGTGAATTAGAATATCGTGCAAAAGTTCATTTATTTCAGTAAATGCAACTTAAAAGGTGAAACTAATATATGAGATAGACT
>JAEANM010008827.1:0-16740 GCA_017656035.1 Myanophis thanlyinensis
ATATTTCCTTCCCTTTCTTATTCCATCATAAGCAATGTGGCCTACACCCAGCCACATTAATCAAAAGGCATCTCTAGCCTAAGGTTACAGCTTTGCCGCCAGCTGGTCCCCACATTCTCATAGGATTTTTGAAAAAACATTTGAGAATTCTTGGCCTCCTTTGTAAGAAAGAAACTCTGTGCCATGTAAAGAGTGAAAGGTGGTGTGCAAGGGATAACGGATAGAAAAAGTACTTGTGTGTTGGAGAGAGTAACCAAGAATGAGTCATGCTCACAGTTCTCTTAAGCTGGCAGCTTTTTCAGTGACTTCCTCCTCCAACTCCTGATCTAGTTCCTTGCCTAAAAAGGTTAGAAAGTAACTTTCCTTTTCTGGTAGAACCTAGAATAGAAAATGTCTGCTATTCAGATCACATTCATGCATGTACCTAAAAGTATTAATACTTAGAGGAGATGGCCCCAAACAGCCAGGGTGGCTACAAATAAATGTAACCTTCCTATACTGATTATGAAATGTTTTCAGTGAGTAACCAAGTGCTACAGTATATCGTTAAATGTATTCCACATATGAAATTTTAATATTTGTATGTCATGTTTACAGACTTATTTTAATTTAGATTGCTTCAGCACTATCAGTTCAACTCACTGAGTATTGACTGCGTAATGACCCAGTTCATTATAGGATTAGAGACATTTTGCATTTTAAAAAAACTGTGCTTCTGCATCCATTAAAAACAGAACTGTTTGAAAGTAATTTATGATTCTGATTCTTTCCATTTCTGGGGGAATTTTCAAATATCCCATTCATTCAACAATTGGCCACAGAAAACTTGGTGTCTCTACAACATTGTCTTTGTTTTTATCAAAATTTACAAGCATCTACCTGGACTTTGACACTGGAGTAATTACTTCTGCTAGATATATCGGCATATATTTTATAATATTTCCCATTTCTGACAATTGCAGAGAAATAGATAGGGTTAGCAGCTTAATAGCTAGCTTTTTCTTGCAAATTTTTGTTCTTTGTACTTTAGTGTTAGTGTTGTGCTAGATGCTGCGTGTGGGTCAACTTTTCATGAAAGGATTTGTCTTTCTGTATGAAATGAAACTGAAATGAAATGTCAGAAGTTCTGAGCATGCTGAATCACCTTACCTTTCAGCGATTGGCTACTTCTTTTAAATAAAAGAGTTTAGAAAGTAAACCAAGTCATAGTTCTCTTCATCACCCTTTCTTATATTTACATTAATCTCCAACCTTTCCATGAATATCTGGTCATCTGACCCAATGGTCACAGAAATCCTTGGTTGATAGGGTAATTATAACTGTAGTGAATTAGAAGGAAGGAGACCATTTCAATTGTCTTAAGTGTCAGGGATGCAATTTAGCCTGACATTATAATATATTCAGTTCAACATAATATTATAGAAAACAACCTTTGCCGAAAGAGGCAGACTGCATGGAATGGTGATAATGTTGATGATGTTAGTTTCAGCAATACAAAAGGTGAAGTGTGCCAATATGTTGTCAAAAATGGCAGAGTGTAGGCAGATGCCACAGCCACGAGGCTGTCAAAAAAAAAAAATCCAGTGCAACATAACTTCATCACACCAATTATATACTTGCGTCATAATATAAGATATAATTTATATCAAATTCATGGCCTTACCTTCCTGGAGATGGTTGTTGGAACTTGTCACTGATGTTTTGTGTGAGCATTCCGGATTTAAAGACAGTGCATTATTAAGAGTACATTTATGTTCAATTTCAGTAACATTCCTTAGCAAAGCAAGTTTATTTAGTGCTAGAAGAGCCAAGTCTGGATTCTCCTATTTTTTACCAGCCCATTTTTTGTGTGTGTGTGATAGCAGGGAACCAATGAAGAAGCAAGTGCTTGAGGTTTAAATATATTCTAGACAACCTGTATTCTGTTGGATTATATTCAGAAATATTTCCTTACCAGATTCCTCAATGCCTGCAACAATGACAGCGCTTCTAATGTACTGCCTTCTTTGGAAAAATGAGGATGCATTCAGAGATGCCCTGACAATAGAAAATGTGGAACTATATAACATAGCAAAACATCACAGGAAATGTTTTATGTCATTTTCTATTATGTCATAAAATGTTTTATAACATTTGCCAAATTTCAATTCCACAGGAATTATGGCTTTCAGAGTTTGGGCACGTTCTATAAGTTAGCACATTTTTAGTATCAAAAATTGTTGCCCCACGATACGTTGCAGTTAAAGGTCATGACAATGCAAGTTATGTGTGTGTGTGTAGGTGTGTGCATCTCCATCTCCTTATCTATTCCCACAAACTCAAATCCAATCTGTAAAATTTGTTCCTTCACCTACAATGGAAGGGTAAGGAAGAAGCAGTCTTGAGAAATCATAGTAGCAAAGTTGCTGTTCTGCCAAGCTGGGTGACAGTCACTGCATGACAAATCCTGTCAGAGACCTGGCCCAGCTTGCTAGGAGAAGCCATCAGACTGAATGGAAGCTGACAGAAGAGATGTCTGTCATGTGAAATGGGAAACTGACAGGAAAATGGTGACGTGTAAGACACCAGCCAAAGGACCACAAGCTGAGCTGTCACCAGGAATGTCCTCAGAAATGACAGTGCAAGGCTAACTTTAGCTAATGTCAGTTTAATTGTCCTTTATATTAGAAACAAGATAATTATGATATCACCAAGAGATGGACCAAAATGGCTCTTTGAGATAACCACCATTTATTTATGCACAGTTGGGCAGGGGCTGTCTCCTTCCACCACCTTTTCTACATATAGAAGGCTCTCAGATAGCAACAGTAGATATGACTGCACCATCTGGATAGGGCTCACTGTGAAAAACAAGGAGGGTCTTGTTAAGCATCATGGTGGAGCTGGATGGGTGTGCAAATATTTACAACCTCAAATAGGCTGCAGGGTCCTGAAGGGAATTGCAACAATTTTTAGAAAGGAATCGTTGACTTAAAGAAAATGGGAAGATTTTTGTACAGTGAAACACTACCCTATCTCACCGGCGCCCTTTTCCGATAGCATTTGCAACTTGGAAATAGTTACCACTAGCAAAGGCCAGTGAACTCTTTTTTACAGCATTCTAGCCTTTTCCAAACATATTCTCTATCTTAGTAAAGATTTATTCCTAGCCCCCATATTGTTGCTCAGCTTGAGTTATCTCTGCCAAAAGCTCTTTTGCTCTGTCTCCTGGTTCCTAGCAATCACTTGTGACTAATGAAAAAAGCTAATCCATGGAAGCATTGTGCTTGAACAGAGAAGCAGCAAAGCCATCTTACTTTCTGCTATATACACTGCATCCCTCCGAGGAGCACAATGTGATGGCTTAAGGAATACTGACAAAAAGTGGTACTTCCCCAGACCACCAGACCCTATTTCAGCTCCTGACCTTGCTTGCATGATTGATCTTGGGCAAATTGTTTTATGGTTTCCTTCTGCATCTTTTCTCCTATGACAGGCTTGTATGCCGCACAGCACAATGTGCCCCTCCCCAGTCTTGGATGGTGTTAGACCTTTAGGTGTTACTGTAATACAAATAATAAATCTAAAGCAGATCCAATTTTAGCATTTTGAGAGGGAAAGGGGAAAATTTTTTCCTCCCCTTGAGCAAGAGTTTGAGGTTCAGGCTGTGGCAGATCAGATGATGGGTTCAACTAGAAGGCCCTAGAGGGAGGAAGAGGAAATTAGAACTGGTTTAAAAAAAAAAAAGTGGGGGGAGAGGGAATGGAAAGAAATGAGAAAGGAACATGGGCACTTCAGAAACGTCCATTGTTCTTTAAAACTAGAATTGCTACTCTCCTGTCACGAGTCATTGATAATTGTTTGTCCGAATATTGTTAGCTTTTTTTCACTCTATGCAAAATAGAAATTGTTGGATGGCATTTATGCTGACCTTCTATTTTTGTTTTTGCTTTATTTGCTTTTCCCTCAAAAACTTTTGAGTGGTTTGCTCAATAAATTATGTCCTTCTATTTCTTTATCTATAACACGTGTTACCAAATTGTGAGAAAGATGGATCCAAATAATCCTACCAAGCCATTGAAAATGTACTGCCTCAAGTGGGTACGTTGGTCAATCTGCTTGAATCAGGAAATTAAATCAGGTTGAAATCAATTAGAACCATATGAACTTAATCTATGCATTCAATGAATCATTTTATTTCCCTACTTTTAAATAATTCTTGTCTAAAACTTTTGAAGTTATATTAGATTTATAATACAACTGCCACAATCAGTAAGTTTCATATTGAATGTTAATAGGAAAATTGGGGGCAAAGTTTTTTAGATAGTTACAGGCATAATCAAAGCTAAATAATGCAAGAATAAATTGGGATTTCCCTTCACTTAACTGTAAGGACCATTGAACTTAATGGGACATATATATAGGACTGTGCTTTGAGACTAATTATTTCTTACCTTCATTAAGAAATGTAGAATTAAAAGCATTATCAAATTGGTTTTAACTGATCATAAATAATTTCCTTTGAAACATTGTTCAAAGCACTATCACTTTAATTTTTTTTCTACGAACAGCAGGTAAGAAGAGGTTCTCACTTAATAAGGTTCATGGGGAGGACAGAAATAATTTGAAGATAATTTTCTTCTGTATGACAGTCACTAAATAAGAAAGATTCTGAAATTTCTGCTTTTTTCAATGTGGCATTATTTTATATATTTTTGAATTTGGCTATAAATTAAAACTTAATTTGAAAGTGAGAAAGAAAAAAGAAATTAATAACAGGTTACCAAAACTTAAATAGATATAGATTTCAGGTGAAAATCAAAGGAAGTATGCGAGTGACAAAAAGACAGATATCATTGGGTTTCAGCTTACAAAGAAGAAGAAACAGTAAATAATAGAAACGAACATTTTAAAAATTTTAATGTGAGAAAGCAAAATCTAGGGCTCCAACTTTTCAGGGTCTTAGGATCACATAAGAAATATTAGATATGTTTGTTTGATTATTTGATTAATGAGAGCTGCTTTATTATTAAGAAGTACTGATTTCTGGCTGTAGAAATGGTGCTGGGAATAACCATAGTTTCTTATTAGCAATCAGAGAAACATTGATGGGATTAGGTGCCTATCGTCCAGCTGCTTCAATGCAATTTCCTTATTAGATTTGTCTTAGTCAATTGCTTGGGGCTGACTGAATCTTGTTTCTAGTCAATTTCATTCTACCTTTGCAATGCTTCTTTCTTTTTAGCAAGGCGAGGGTTGGAGGAGCTTTGTTTTAGGGCCAGAAATAGTTCCTTGGGATCTGACAAGTTTACATAAAGTGGGGGCTTGAACCCCATCCCTGTTATGCTTACAAATTCATAGGGTCTGTCCTGGAAATAAACTCTCATCTCATTGTAGCCACAACAATGGATAGATAGATGATAAACAGGTAGATAGATATCATTTTTTAATCCTCTGTCTTCTCTCTACACCTAGAAAAGAGAGACAAGATTATGCAGAAAAGCAGAATTATGTGAAATCTTCTTTTCCATTACATATTTTCTTTCTTGTGCTGTGATAATTTAAAAAGTTGAAGAACTTAGTGTTATTCTAGGGAAGCAAATGTTTTAACTGAAAACTCAACTTTCATTGATTGTATGATCAATATTGTGAGTATTTGGAGCCCTTAATCTTCATGGGTGATTTGATTGCTGTTGGGTACAAAGCTAAGTGTCTTAGTCCCTGTTTACTACAGTTGTTCACAGCTTCTAAGGGATGTTTCAAGAGGTGTTTCAATTCAACAAAACTTCAGTCAAATAATTCCCCTGAAACTGAAGCAAGGATCCACTTGCTTCAAAATGAACTAGTGGAAGTCAAGTGTTGTTTGTCCCTTGAAGGAAGTACTTAGTGATCTGAGTGGCTTTTCTTTTCCTCTGGGGCTGTTTCCAGCAGAATGTGATATTTGCAGCTTCACGTCTGCCTTTGAATTTGCCAAGTGGAAGTTAAGTTACATGCCAAACTTCTCCAACTTTTTGTCCATTTGGGTGTTTGGGGAGAGCCTGGCTAAGTTTGCATTCGTTCACAATCCAGCTTCTTTCTTGGGACCAGCCTCAAACCTGAAGTTTACCAGAGTTTTAAATTTTTGGTTGTTATAAGCTATTTCCCATAATGTTATAGCACAACTTCAATTCTTTTGCTGGACAATTTAGAGACCGTAGTGTTTTTCTTTTCTTATACTGCTAGCTCTGCCTTAAAAAGAGGTCCAGGGCAAATACATAAAACTTACATGGCTATGAGACATGTTGACCATATTCAATCAAAGCCAGGATTAATCTTTTCAAAGAACTCACCATTCCTGCTATTTTTATTCACACTGTGAAAAGAATCAAACATCTGTAGGCACTTAGATATTTCTCTGCTCTAACTTATGTACATTTTTTCCTGATTAAATTTTAGATTGGATTAACTCCCTTTGCCCTCTTTGAATCTCAGATCTCCAGATTAAATCAGGGTTCCTTCTCAGAGTCATTATATTGACTTCATGAACGATTTCATATTCCTTCTAGCTTCCTAGCAGTTTCCTTGTTGCCTGGCATTCTCTTCTATGGTGGATAACAGTTGTTTCCCAAGCAGGCTGCCATGGCTATTCCACCCCCTTCCCCAACTCAGAAGACTGAGACTCAAACAGGAATGAGACTGAGCTTCCCCTTCTGTCCTAGGGAGCATCCATGCACAAGCAGAAGACGAATACAGAGTCAATTCAGTATGCACATCACATCAGCAGTCTTTGTAGGACACTATATAACAGATCTTTAATGTTTCCCTAGTCAATTATAAAATCCGCAGGTGGATATTTAGTGGGGCTGATACAGTAATGGATGAAGCTGGAAAACATATTCCCCACTGTTTGCCAAATCTATGCATTAAAAAGAAAATAATAGAATATGATAGAGTTAACATTACTTTTTTATTAGTAGGGAGCTAGAAAAGTTTAGTTTTTGTCTATCATAGTCTGTTGCCTCCCCTTTTTAAAAATATAATTTATATACTGTATGTATATACATACAGTATGTAGCTATATGTTGTCCCTGGTTGTTTAAATAAAATCGTAGATGAGGAAAGCCTGTAGCTCAATGCCTTTGTATGGACAAACATTTATGTCCAAATCTCTAGTAGATGAGAAATAGGGCGTATAAATGGGTGCTGTATGGATTTTTCATAGCAAGATTTAATGACAGTTGTAGAGGTATACCCTGTTTAGACAAAGATCTGTAGGGCTAGTTTACATTAAGAAAATCAATGAGCAGGTGAGGCACAATGTGGACATCCTGGGATATAAAATCATGGGATGTAATATTATGCCAAATAATATTTTAGGATGCATGAAGGTTGAGTTTTAAAGTAAATTAAAATATTTGAGTTTGTTTCCTGGTGAATTCATGGACACATCCATATAATTTTCTTTGCAACAGTATGGAAGTGTTTTGTCATTGCCTTTTATGGGAATAGTATCTCAACTGTGCAATCAGATGTGTACCCTGATATTCCTTGGAAGCCTTCCATCCAAATACTAATTAGCAACTGCTTTGCTTTCCAGCTTAGACACAACTGGCCAGGGGCTGTGGCATGTTAGGAAAAGAAAGGGAACTGTTAATTTTTTGACTGGTCTTTGTACTGATTTATTACCTTACTTATTGTTTTCCTGAATGTTTGTAAAACAGTAATGAGCTAACCAGAGTGGTCTATGGAAATTCTCAGAAGGATTCCATTCCTCACTCTCCAATCAGAGCTGAAGAAACTTCTTAGATGAGAAGTAAAATGCCTTCAAAGAAAAACAAAGAAATTTCAGTTCCCTCTTGAAAAAAAAAAACACCTTTGGGACAACCAGAATTGTTTGGGAGTCAGGTCAAATGAATCAAATGTAAACTCAAATCTTTGTATTTCAAGATAGAAATTATAGAGAAAGCCAAGAAAGGGTTATTATCTGCATGTCTTCCAGATGCAGGCAGATGCATGGCTAACTTGTTGTGTCTTTGGGAAGTTACTTAATGAGAGCAGTTTTTAGTGTATTATATCTGACTTTAACAAGAAATGTAATGCATTGCAGTATTCCAGATATCATTGCTGGATCTGTCATGAGACAATACTGAATGAGTGTTATATTTTAAATCTTGTTTACTACAGTTACATTACTAAAAATGTCTCAGTTTTGCAAGGAATCAAGAAGAATTATGCATACTAGTAAGTTTCAATGCTTCAGGAATAATTTTTCCAATACAGAAAAACCGCATTCACCAACCTTAATTACATTCTAAAGTGGCTCCCTGAAAATGGGGCCAGGACCCCTCTGTCCTTACAGTAATTTCAGCAGAGAAATGTTTAATATTTTACTGTGCCTTAAAGCAAGTGTTAGCTGAAGTGTAACCATCCAAATCAAATGTCCAGGTCTCCTGTTGATATTCTTTTCTTGCTACCAGATTCTCTCCCTTTCTCTTTCTCCCTCTTTCTGTCTTCTACACACCAACACACTAGCACGTCATAAAACTATATGCTAGAAGAATATTGCATTCATCTAATATGTGAATCCACTTATTAGTAAACCTCAGATCCAACTGTGCCATTAGAGCACGGCTTTGATGATGATTATGGGCCATCAAGCTGGTGTCAACTCTTAGTGACCACTTGAATAGGTTTTTCTCCTGAACTGTCCCTAATCTGTCTCAAAAGTGCTTTTTCAAAAGGCAACTGGACTTGTTTTTTCCTTGAAGACATTTTGCTTCTCATCCAAGAAGCTTCTTCAGCTCTACTGAATGGTAGAGTATGGAAGAAATCCAGCCAGAGCTGATTCCTCCACCATTCAGTCTAGTTGAAGAAGCTTCTTGGTTGAGAAGTGAAACTTCTTCAAGGGAAAAAAATCCAGTTGCCTTTTAAAAAAAGCACTTTTGGGACATACATGACCTGGATGACTGAGAATCTCCATAGATCCTAACTCAGGGTGGGCAATTATGGCTCCTTCATGACTCGTGGACTTCAACTCCCAGAATTCCTAAGCCATTCCTGGCTGGCTCAGGAATTCTGGGAGTTGAAGTCCAAGAGTCATGAAGGAGCCATAATTGCCCACCCCTGTTCTAGACCATCAAGCTTTACCTGAGTGGCTTTTGTTAAAACTGCCCCATTGTTGGTGAACTACAACTCCCAAAAGCCTTAACAGAAAGGCTGATGAGGAGGGGATGCTGGGTTTTTGTTGTTGTTCTTTTTAATTTGGTAACCATGAGCCACAGATTCCTCTCTTTGCTTTAAGAATGGTTGTTTAAAAATCCATGAATGTCAGTCTGCAGTGAAATAAGAATCAGTATTTTGAAGTGGAATTCCTCTGTGCCTCGGTAATTTCAGAACTATTAATCTGTCACTGGCAAATAGTCATGAAATTGCAGAAGCAGATTTTGATTTCTCAGTGAGTGACAATTCCATCAACCATTTTTGTTTATGACAGGTGACAGGATTGGTAAGCCAAGATTTTAACACTTTTATTGAGGACTTTTCCAAAGTTTAGCTCTTCAAATGCTTCAAGTGAATTTTTTAAGAGTCTGGGTTGTGTCCCATTTTCAGCTTGGCATAGTTCACTGTTTTTCCTCACCATGCCTCCCTCCTCCCTCCCTTTTTTCCTCCCTCCCTCCTTCCTTCCTCCCTTCCTTCCTTCCCCCCTCAAATCAATCTTGTACTTTGATGGTAGCTGGATAAGTCCACGCAGTTTTCCTGGAAAGATTTTTGAAGTGATTTGCCCCTTGCCGCCTTTTTCCTAGGACCATCTCCTGGTTTCTAGTCTGATGCCTTAACCACTACACTAAACCGTCTCTCTGCCTCCTTTCTTAACATTCTTAAACAAATAAATGCTTTCCCTCATTCTCAGACTATAATTATATAAATCTTTATTCACTGTGCCACAAACAGAATGGAACAAAGTTAGGGAAAATACAGAATCCCCAACCAGTAGCTATGTGGAGCAATAAGCCCCAAATGTTGCATGGTCATGGTAGTCTTATGGAGGGACAGATGTGGGCCAGTCTGTGCTGACAGGTAAAGAGAAGCCAACTTGCAAGCACCAAGGTGCTGAACTTTATTGACTAAGGAAGAAAGAAGATAAATCTGTTTCCTTCCAAAGCAGCAGGTTAGTTCTGGCCGAGTCTGTGGAAAATGCTGGAAACCAGATGCCTTGTCTCTGCCACACCTGAGCAAAGCTCCTTGACTTTTGGAACTGCTGCTGAAGACTTTCTTTCTCAATCTGAACATAACAACTTCTTCCTTTTTCCCTCAATTCTGAGTTAATTTTGTCTAGATGGAGATGAGAATAGAATGCTAGGCTTTAATCTAGTCTTTGGCTATGCTGAGGAAGAATTCTAGGAATTGCAGTTCTAATAGTGTACAAAAACTATTCCAGCAGATCTTTGTTTCTGAAATGATTATGGTGGTAATATTTTTCCCTTACCTTTATTCCATCCCCATTCTTAAAACTCAGCCAGCAAATTTTTCCCCATCCCTATATATCCTCTAATAAAATTCTGGACTGGTAAGCATTCTTACGCTCTTTTCAGGATGGGAGTCCCCAGCTCCTGGTATAAGCAATTTTTATCTCTGTCTTCACTCTCAGAATCCCCAATAATGAAAAATTCAGACAGAACCATCCTTGCTGCATACGGGAAATTCACTGCCACAAAAAGGGGTTATGTTAGCCAAATTATAGCTCCAGAAATTCATGGCAGATTAATCAATGATAACCAGTTATGAGTATTATGTTAGTTCCAGGACCAAGGACAGCGTACCTTTGTCTTAAAAAATGCTGCGAGAAGTAGCAAGAGAATGACATATATTACACATACCCATTGTGTCACTCCTTTTTGGGTTAGGTGACATTATTCAAAGAGCAGAAAAGCAGAAGTACTGAGCAAAAGAAATTGGGGGCAGAAGATGAAAGAATACAGGATGACATTTAACTAAATCAGTTTACACCAACAGCATCCATCATGCCATTCCTTGCATTTCTGCCTTTGCAGATTCTCCATACTTCCACCACTACATGTGTTTATGCATTCATACATTGCCTTTGTTCTTTGAACATTTCTTCTTCTGTTGAGTATCTTATTAACTCCACCCAGCCACAACTTTGTGAGTCTTTCCATTCTTCTCTGTGTTCCCTTAACAGAATAACAGAGTTGGAAGAGACCTTGGAGGTCTTCTAGTCTAACCCTCTGCTCAGGCAGGAAATCCTGTACCATTTTAAACAAATGGTTGTCATATCTCTTCTTAAAAACCTCCAGGTTGGAGCATCTACAACTTCTGGAAGCAAGTCATCCCACTGATTAATTGTTCTAACTGTAAGGAAATTTCTCCTTAGTTCTAGGTTGCTTCTCTCCTTGATTAGTTTCCACTCATTGCTTCTTGTCCTGCCTTCAGGTGCTTTGGAGAATAGCTTGACTCCCTCTTCTTTGTGGCAGCCCCTTTGATATTGGAACACTGCTATAATGTCATCTCTAGTACTCCTTTTCGTTAAACTAGCCATGCCTACAATTTTTCATATATTTTAGTCTCCTAATCATCTTTATTGCTCTTCTCTGTACTCTTTCTAGAGACTTATTCCATTACTTTCTTTTTCCTTCAATTAGTACCATTCAAATCTCATTCTCTCCATCTGACAAAAGTGCTTCACTTTTGCTAAACAGATCACTTACATTTTACATTGCATCTACTTTCATTCATCATCCATTCATTCTTGACTGTATTGTTTCTATTGCTCTGACAACTGCTTTGTCATCCTCTTAAGGTGTTTGATTGACCATTGTGTATAAATAAATCTGCTGCCTAATCCAATAAGGACCATCGTATCCTTATTCAGCCCACCTGTGATGAGGTGTGGGGTAGAGATGCTGGGCACGATAGAGACAAAGAAGACATGCTTGAACAAGTGATGCAATATAATTTCTAAAACTCTATTAATTGAACAGATAAAATACATCTTGTCTATTTCTGTTACAAAAAGATTAGCCATTTGGAATCTTTGCTAGGTATGAGCACACTGCTTGTTCCCAAAGGAAACTTCTCTTAAGAGTTATGTACAGCAGGAAACCAGAAAAAGACAGGTGAAAAAACAGGTGTCCTTGAATAGCCCACGCACATCAGTAAGTAAATAACACAGAAACATATTGGTGGGATGTGTCGATTGACAACCAAGTGAAGAGAAACCCAAATGAAACAAGAAATCTTCTGACCCAGCTGTGATTGTTAAGGAGAGGTAACAAGCCAAAGGGTTAGACAACTGTCAGACGTGACTCAAGAGCTACTATTAACAGTCCTAAGGCTCTGCCCTCAATTACAGCAAATAGAAGATACTCAGGCAGCCCAGCAGAGCAATTTGATGCAAATCATTTCCTTCCCGTACCAGTTACATATTTTTTTTAAAATAAAAAAGACAAAAGAGTCTTCCCAGCAGACGTCAGTTCCAGAAATCTAGGGAATACTCTTCTTGTTTCATAAAATTTCCCAAGAGTCAGTGCTTAAAATGCTACATGATGATTATAACCGTGTAAACTGCAAGCGTTACCGTGGGTCACACATAAACTGCTCCATTGGTGACGATTGTCCTTTCAAAACAAAATGTTTCTGTTTTTATTAGAAGCTGAAATATATACCTTTCTGTATAGAAAATAAGGGGGGGAGATGAAAATGCATTTGGGGGGGAGAAAACTCTAACCACCTTCTTTTGAGGTTTGCTTTTTTTGCACTAGCAATGACTCAAATTATACAGATTATTATTCTATTTGTCAACTATGGAAGGAAATAAAAGTCAGTAATTGAAGGGTTGTCCCCAGGTAAAATGACCAGATCCCTGTTTAAAGGTTAGCAGAAAGAAAAGCTGAGGACTGATCTACCCAACAGGGTGGGTGGACTTTAACTACTCAACATTGTGAAGAGTGATCTTCCTTTCTGCTGAAGTATGTCATCATAATCACAATTGTAGCAGCCCCTCTACGCTTGCTACCATTCACCGGTGTAAATGCAATGGCTTTCCTTAAGAGCTGTACCATATTTGGGCAGCAGAGTTGGTTTTGAGTGGCTGTGTTCCAAGAAGCCGTTGGTGAGACCACAGAACACTGATTTAATTTAATTTCCCTTTAAATTTAATTAACATCAGGTCAGATATGATTGATATGAGTGCTCTCCAGTCATTTTAACATTTTCCTTCTGTCATGTTAAGCATTTCAATCTGAAAACATATTTTAGAAGTCCCTGGAAGAAACACCCAAGGATTTCAGAGTCTACATATGACTTAGGTGGTGTGTGTTTTTGCTATACGTAGCTACCCCCACTCTCTGCACCTACAGAATTGTAAAATACAAAATTCTCTAGAAAGAGGAAATGAAAGATAAATCCAATTACATTTGTAGTTTAGAAATACCTCTGGAGCTGATAGACATCCTTTAGTTAAAGGAAGAGTTTCCTTACAAGCTTACATAAGTTAATCATATTTTTTATTCCAGGTACTGTTGTTCTAGAACAATAGTTTTAAACCTGATGCTCTCCAGATGTGTTGAATTTCAATTACCATAATCTAGTCCACAGGTATCAAACTTGCAGTCATGTTGCCATCATGTGACGTTTTCCCATTTTCGGAACTGGGGGAGGCACAGCCTGCGCATGACGTATCCAGCCCGCGGGCTGCTAGTTTGACACCTCTGAGGTCTTTGGCTATTCTGAAAGAAGAATTCTGGGAGTTGTAGTTCTAATAGTGTACACAAATTATTCTAGCAGATCTTTGTTTTTGAAATGATTATGGAAATTTTCAGACAAGACTAAGAAGGATGGAAATCTAATGCAGGAGAACATGACTTGATTTAGAGATCCTAATCCAATACAAATCTAATTATTTTTTTCATTGCAATTGAAAGAACTCTGTGTGTGTTGTTTTATGACCAGAGCGTTTTACTATTTTATTTTATGGAAATAGTGTATCCTTCATTGACTTCTATTCATTAGGGTTTCATGAATATATACAACTCTAGCTAGGGCATTTCTCTAATCATCTATTGCAGTTCTCTCTCTCTCTCTCTCTCTCTTAAAATAAAGTAACCGAGACCAGGAGTTAACAATGCTTTCTTTGGAAGCAAAATTTCCAGCTCTAACCTATAACCAGAATGTCTTTTAGCAGGAGAAATACCACAATCTTTGCCTGTGAATTACTCTGGCTGATATAATCACACTTGAAATTCACCCTCCAAGTTATTGTCTCTCCAACAGCACAAGCTTGAGTTTAAACTGTGGTGTTCATAGACGAGTTTTTTTTATTGTGCATGATTTTTTTTATTGTGCAATTGCTCTGCCTTATTCAACAATTTTACAATGGTCCAGAAGACATTTCTTTCTATCTGTCTTCCCACCCCTTCATCTTTTTTTTCTTTCAGAGAAGTTCAGAAGAAAATGCAAAGTAGCTGCTCAATGCCCAATGATTAATAAGCACCAGATTCTTCTCTCTGAAAACACACTGAGTGCAGAGGTACTTAGAACAGCATTGAAACAAACCCCTTAGTCTACCTAAAGCTGCCTTTTAAAAGGGCTCCTTTGATTAATAAACTTCAACTAAATCATTTTGCGGAGGAAAGCGTGCAACTTAGAACCTCGGTGTTAAACAGATTTATTTTACTGCTAAACAGTAAACATGTTTTGAATCCTGATGGTAATGGAAAATATCTGTTTGCTATTATACTTTTCCTGAAATAAATTGGTATATGTTGCAGGGTAGTCCTCAAATATGAATACATTGGAATCTTAAAACCCTTGTTCTCTTAAGACATATATTGAGCTTAATTGGAAATAATGTTTGTTTGGCTGATTTGACCAACAAGAAATGGCTAACTTCAGATCCCAAGTGTCATTTTAATATTTTTGGCTTCCCTGTGCAATCTCTTTTATGGAGCCATTGATTTTAGGGGAGAAGAAAACCATAGAGACACAGGTTTGTTGATATGGGATGTAGTGAGAGAAGGACAGGGAAAGGGAAATGAAATGAACCTTCTATTCTTGGCCCTCTGAGAACCCTCAAAAGGCTTTGCATGACAGATTCCCTAGGTAAGAAATTTATCTTGAAATGATCCAAGATTCCAAGAAAGCCAATATCAAATGCCTAGTTACCCTTGGAGGCAATCAGCTGTGGTGGCGTAGTGGTTAGAATGCAGTATTGCAGGCTAACTCACTGATCACTGCCACTAGTTCGATTCTGACCAGATCAAGATTGACTCAGCCTTCCATCCTTCCATGATCAGTAAAATGAGGACTCAGATTGTTGGGAGCAATATGCTGACATTATAAACTACCTGGAGAGTGCTGTAAAGACTATGGGGTGGCATAGAAGTCTAAGTGCTATTGCTATTGCTATCAGTCCTAGTTCATTCGGTGACCACAAAATGCTTAACTAGGATACAACCATTCCCTATGACTTCAGAAAAAAAAACTCTGTTGAATTCAAGGAGGCCTACATCCCAGGAACTGGGTACAAAACTGAAAAATTAAAGCAGTATACATTCCACATTCCTGCAGCTTAAGTTTATGAGCTTGTACATTAATGATTCCGTCCTCCAGAGCGGAAGGATTGATACGATCTGTTGGGAGACAGTTAAAAGGATGTGGGAGCAAAAGCTATAGATGTAACCCCTGTCTCCAAAGTCAGGGGTATCCTGCCAATCTGTTTGAAAGATTCTCTGGCATTAGTGATGGAGATAGAATAAGAAATCTTTACATGTTTTCAAACAACAATAACAGCAGAACAAAACCAAACAAAAAACCAAAGTCACCTCTTATTTTCTTTCCTGCTGTTCTTCTGGAACCAAATTAGACTCAATCCACAGAAGTGATGAGCATTGCCAGTCACTTTGTGTTGAGATGGGCGGCAAATCAATCAAATAAATAAATCAACAAATAAATAAATAAATAAAAATTGCCATGAAACGAAGAACCTGCTCTCTCATCGTTCTTCCTTACACATTCTCCCACCCCAAATCTCTGCTTTGTGAGCCAACGGCAGTCCCGAGGGTGCCTGGCTTAGTTCTTGAACCCCAACACAGCCAGGCTGATTCAAGGGGATCCATCTTCAGCGTTCCTCCTATTTTGCTTTGCTATCCATCCTGGTAACGTTAAATTCTATCTGACTATAAGGAGAGGTTTAGCTAATCTTACAAAATTAGGGGCTCGTGTACATCCCTGCCTAATGTCTCCATGGATCTCTCCTATGAAAACAAGGATTTCCCAAAATGCAATAATAACTATGTAAAGATTCGAAAGAATAGGAATCCGCTTAGGAGTGGGAATAGCACAGAAATTCTTGCCCCCAGCATCATTTTAGCTAACATGGTTTAGTAACTGAATGCAAAGCTCTCCAACTGCAGGCAACTTTTCCACTTCAGTTAAGCTTGCTAAAGAGTGAAGAGATGCTGTTAAGACTCAAGTTAAGCCTGTGTTATTTTTTAATGGCATTACTTGAGCCAAGGACACAGTGCTTCATGACATTGGGATGCTTCACAGTGTAACAGTGGCAGCAGTAGATGTAGAATGATTTCAGATGAAGGAACAGCTCGCCTCCAGAAATTGTGGGCTGGATATTTTTATTAATGTTATTATTTATTTTTAAGAAGAGTCTAGATCAGTGTTTCTCAACCTTGATGACTTTAAGATGTTTGGACTTCAACTCCCAGAATTCCCCAACCAGCTTTGCTGGCTGGGGAATTCTGGGAGTTGAAG
>JAEANM010008828.1:0-16739 GCA_017656035.1 Myanophis thanlyinensis
AAGAACCATGAATGCACCTAACTCCCACCTTCCCAACTACCCCTATTTCCTAACCCCACCCTCCCTTTCTACCTTAAGTTACCCACGGTTGCATAAGCATTTCACTGTATATCGTACCACGTATGACTGTGTATGTGACCAATAAATTTGAAATTGAAAAAATAAGTAATTGTAAATAAGTTGCTTTCTAAAATCAGTTTCTACTACTGGAAGCATTTTCTTTTATTACTGGAAAGCATGGCAGAATGGGTCTTTAATTCAACAGATGGAAAAACTGTCTGGACTCAGATATATTTGCGCAACTACTGCTGTCATAATTTTTGTCTCCTTGGTTCAATGGAAAATATGAGAAACGAAAGAAACATTTTCATCTATGCAGCATTCCACAAGATAGTCCCACGTGCCAATTAGAACACTCTTCCTTAGAAAGACGATTGATAAGAAATAAAAACAGATGTCTGTATTGACTCAAAACAATTTTGGCATCTAGTCTATATTTCTGGCTCATATATATATTTATATATATATTTCTGTTCACAAATTCATCATGTGCAAAGATCTTTAAGTCCAATCCGCTTCCCGTCTTTTTGAATCGTCTCTTGTGCATCTTACGAATTACTAGCAATAATAAGAGTTCAGTGTAAAATGTATTGGTCTTTTAAAAGATAGGGAAGAAGAGGAAAGAAGGAAATGTCAGAAAAAGACCTGAAAAGAGATCTTATTTTGGGAAATAGTCTTATTAAAGTTGCTCAAAAAAAGAGGAAGCATAGTCCCATAGTCCTTAACCTCCAGTGCAGATTTAGTTCCTTGTTTTCCAGGTGCTAAAAAAAAAAGTTTCACAGAACATTGTATAACAATCTTGCCGTTTCTCCCTCTCTCTTTCATTCTGCCAAATTTGCTAGAGAATATCACTAATCCTCTTAAACAGATTGCCCCCATGTATGTAATCTAATTTGATATGCATAATGACACTAAGCTAGCAGGAATAGGCAACACCCCAGAACACAAGCTCCGGATCCAAAAAAGATCTTGACAGATTTGAACAATGGGCCCTATCCAACAAGATGAAATTTAATGTGGAGAAAAGCA
The DNA here is from genome assembly GCA_017656035.1 of Myanophis thanlyinensis. Taxonomy (NCBI): domain Eukaryota; kingdom Metazoa; phylum Chordata; class Lepidosauria; order Squamata; family Homalopsidae; genus Myanophis; species Myanophis thanlyinensis. The sequence goes on from JAEANM010008828.1 coordinate 1,090, forward strand.
AGGTTTTACACCTAGCAGGAGAAACCAAAGGTACAAGTACATATTAATTAGCACTTCTTCGTTTCTTTCCCTTCACTTGAGATTAGTGAGAGCTGCAGAGTTCATCAGGCAACTTCTCTACAAATATTGAAGCATACAATGTTTTCCTAAACATAATTACAAGTGTTTTACCCAAAATGCATTCTTTTACTGCACATCAGAGCCTCTTGCCTTCTCCCTTCTTCCCTGCAATCAAATGATACCTGGACCTTGGAGTCCTAGAGGATCGTAACTTAAACGAGAGCCTGTAGAGTGCAGCCGCCGCCAAAAAAGCTAATGCAATCTAATACAATTGTACAAACAGAGGCATAGAATCAAAATCACATGAAGTATTAGTACCGCTTTATAAATCCTTAGTAAGACCACACGTGGAATACTGCATCCAGTTTTGGTCACCACATTAGAATTCTTTATTGGCCAGGTGTGATTGGACACACAAGGAATTTGTGTTGGGTGCATTTGCTCTCAGTGTACAACAAAGGTAACTACATCCGTCAGGAATCACAAGATACAACACTCAATGATAGTCATGGGGTACAAATAAGCAGTCAAATCATACCATTACAAAAAAGATGTTGAGATTTTGGAAAAAGTCCAAAGAAGAGCAACCAAGATGATTAAGGGCTTGGAGACAAAAACATATGAAGAACACTTGCAGGAATTGGGTATGTTCTGTAATAAGATAGATCCACTTGGATATTGCATTGCATGTACAAACTTCTACTCCTAGTCTGGAATAAATTTAAGAGAAATTCAACTGCCTTTGGTTGTTTTGGATTAATCAGTTAAGTGGTTGGGTGAAACAATCTCCTAGGGTTTTCAGACAGCCAACCAACTGTAAATTTTATCTTTCAATTAAACTGAAATTAGAAGCAAAACTTCTGTCTCACTAGAGAAAAGGACAAAATCAAACCTTACCCAAACTTACTGTTTTTGCATTAAAAAATCTAAATGTCATCAGGACTCCAAATAATTCAATGTCATTTGAAAACAAATTATTATGAAAAAGTGTGTCACATCCATGGCCAAAATAAACAGTAATTACTTGATTTTATTTTGTGTTAACTCTGTCTACTCTCTACAATTGGCCGTGTTTCCATGTCCATAATTTTATTCTGTGAATTAGCTATTGACATCCCCTTAAACTGTTTTGGAAGTAAACTCAGCTTATCTTTATCTTGATGTGATGAAAGCAGTGGTTTAAAAGAGAGTAATAGTTTCCCAAGAACTAATTCTCAATATGAGAGAAGAGCTGGAATTTTATTGTTGTATTCCAGCTGCTTAAGGCTCCTGAAATAGGCACAGATATCCTCACATTACACGGAAAAATGTCTTTGAAGCATTCACCAAATCAAGCAATGATACGTCTAAAAGAGTTTCCCTTGGCAAGCTCAAACCCACCAATCAACATGCAAACTGAAGCTAGTCAAAGTTATATGTGTTAATTGATAAGAGGGATTTAAATTGAGATTTGATTGTGGGGGAGGGGGGGGAAGGCAAGGGGCTCTGATGTGCAGTAAAAGAATGCATTTTGGGCAAAACACTTGTAATTATGCTTAGTGAAACACTGTATGCTTCTACTATATATTTGTATATAGTAGTGAAGTTGCCTGATGAACTCTGCAGCTCTCACTAGTCTCAAGTGAAGGGAAGGAAAGAAAGAGGTGCTAATTAATATATAGATTTAGGAAAAGGGAAAAATGGGAGCCAGAATTTCATCTTTTTACCAATTGTAAGACTGTGAAGGAAAGGAAAACACCTTATAGGGTATGGAACGTCAAGGCATTCACATGACGCCTGAAAAGGCAATGGTGGCTGCACTGTTATGATAGGATTAGTTTACGTCTTCATCTGTTAGTTGCAATTGGTGGCTTTCCCAGACCTGTTTTGCCAAGAAAGAGAGTGATGGGTAAAATAATCAAATCAACAAGCCCTGAAAATAAGAGCTACATTCAGCAAACCTGACATGATATCCTTATTTTCTCATCTATCTATGATTTCATTTGCAGAAACTCTTAAGAGTCTCTCTATGGGCCTTTCCTTTTCAATTTGGAACATGTAGCTTTATAAGGCCACATGTTCCAAATTGAAAAGGAAAGGCCAATAGAGAGAATCTTAAGAGTTTCTACAAATGAAATCATAGATAGATGAGAAAATAAGGATATCATGTCAGGTTTGCTGGATGTAGCTATATATATATTACAAGAAGTATAAATGACATTTTAAAATTCTGTTGCTGGGAAAACACTTTTTTTTTACAGCTAAAATGTAAAACATGGCTAAAATAGAAAATAAAATACAGATGGCAATTAGGTTTCTCTGAGTGAAAAAAACACCTCAAAGATTTATCCTACCAATATTATGTGTCTATTACATAAATGTCACAAATTATGTATGTAGGACTTGCAACAAATCCTCATATCTTAACATTTGTTTTTGCCAAGTTTCTAAGTAGGTAATTTAGTGATAATTGAACACATCCAGCTTTTAGGCAATTTTCTCCAATATTTCTTATTTTACCATCTGTTTCAGGGTTTCCCAAGCATTCAGATATTTAGTTGTTTTGGCTGAGTTTCAACTGATATTCTTTAGTAAAGAATATACTAGAGAACAGCAAAAATATAATGGAAGATTATGGAAAGTTCAAAAGTAGAATTCTGAAACTTCTGTTCATGTTCCTTTTATAATTAAGAGTCATATTCTCTTCTAAATGAAACTTTGTTTGTGTCTTATTACAATATCTGAATTTGCATTGCATTTTTAAAATCTATATCCCATTAGGTTAATATTTTCTGCATTACAGTATCAAATGCTCTTTAAATTTTAAGCATAATTACAGTATAATTTCATGTTAGACTGAAAAGTTATCATAATACCATTGAACAGAAACAGTCAAGACTATTTTCATAGCCACAAACTGAAGGATGAATATTTGGTTCTTTTACTTGTTGCATAAATATGACATCAACCCTTTCAGAATCTGATATTGCCTACTGTTTGCTATTCCATACCAGAAAAAAAATGGATTGACTTCTGAGGTTTGATGGATAGCAATGGCTATTAATTCATATTTGGGAATTGAAAGGGATAATTTTAATTTATGAACTCGCTAATCTAATTATGGATATAAACCTGTTTTCGAGTTATCAATTGTACCATGTTTTCAAACAACATATGAAATGTATGCCACCAATTATAGCTATAATTAGATCTCAATATAATCCCAATTATAGCTATAATATAGATATCATTATATAATTACATTCCTCATTATCTCAGAGAAAGGGGGAGCCTAACTTTTAGTTTTTTTCTGGAATTAAAGAGAAAAAAGAAAAAAATCCATTCAAGGAGATTTAATTACATTTATAGAGGAAATGCAAGATTTACAAATATGAAAGATGGATTAAAAATATGAAGAGTCTGCAATATAAATGAGATAGAAACATTAAACTAATAGATGAAGAAGATGTAGACAATGGAACACTGCTGGATTTAGAAAAGAATTTTGCTTGCTGAAGCCTTAAATGGAAAGATGAAGACATGGATAAAGAGGTGGACCAGGTATAGAGAGTCAATACAAGAAATGGACAGTTAAATGTAATATTTGTGTATTTTGTCTGCAACAGGACAAGTGACCAGGTCTTACTACAACTGTATATCTTAACCCAGTATTTCTCAACCTTGACAACTTTAAGATGAGTGGACTTCAATTCCCAGAATTCCCCAGCCAGCATTTGCTGGCTGGGGAATTCTGGGAGTTGAAGTCCACCCATCTTAAAGTTGTCACTGTTGAGAAACACTGTCTTAACCCCAACTTAAAAATTGTTACTGCCAGACTGCTATGTAAGAGAAAAGAATACAAAATTGACCCATTTCATCAGGAATAAGAGAATAAGTGCAGTTATAAATGTTGGACGCATCCATTTTGGGGATGGAACAAAGTTTAAAGTTGTGCTGCTTTCAATTCCTGATACAAAATTTATATACACACACCCAAATACACACACACCCACATCCAAAAGAAAAGAGTCTCTTGATATTGATAAGCTTGAATGGTCACACCAGCAGAAATAAATGTTTGCACAATATTTAGGAACATGTAATTACAAAAATAAATACCATGTGTTTAAATGTTTATGCTTAGCAGCAGTGATATTTCTTAGAAATATTTTCTTTCATAGCTTGGAGGGCATTGAAGATGAGTAGGTCAATACAGAGCTGTCAAACACCATAAGTACTGAAGGAATGAAATGACAAAAGGCAGAGCATGGAAGAATTCTACCTCATTCTCTCTAAAGATTTACAGGGTGGTAAATGCATTTTGATCCAGAGAAACATTAGGGAGAAAATATTCTTAAACAGAGAATACAAGACCAGCTCAGTGTCAGGTGGCCACTGATATACAAGTATATTAACCAATAATTCACACAGTATTTTTTTTCCAGTAAACAATGTAGAAAATTGTTACTGTACATTCATTCACTAATCTGACCTGCTGCCCCCTTTCCTTTAATTGTTAATGCCAACATACAAAGAGGAATGATATGTAGCCAATAGCTTTATTATCAATGTTTGGGCATAACCATAACTATTAACCAAAGAAATGGCAACCAGAAATAGCAACATTGGCTCTCTTTCCCCCTGTCCCTTCCCACAAATAAAAACCCTTCCCTCTCTATTGTGGAATTATATTGTGAGGGAAAAGAGCACAAATGTAGCCTCTCCTCCTCCTACGTTGCCTAATCCTGAAAATATTTGGTGAACATTGGGACCACCACCCTACTGAGAAAAAGAACACATGAGGATGATGATTCCTTAGCAGAATCCCATGACAATGAGAAAATTGTTACAGGTTGATTAAATGATCCCAACCCACCGCAAGGCAGTGAAAGGAAAAAGGATAGCTCATCCTTGTCCCAGTATCTCTTGATACTCCCATTATCACTTCTTGCACATTCTTCAGGGCAAGATTTCAACAAATCTGTTTGATACAATATTCACAACTTATCTGATACCGACATATTTTATGTTACAACTGATGTTCTGAATGGAAAAAAAAAAAAAACCACTTCATCGGTGCACAATGAAACTTGTTCAGCCAAGAACAAGCATCTCTGTGTTTTGTGTGTGGGGATGTAAGGCTGATCACCTCTGGACATTCCTGCAAGCTTTAAAATAAGCCCCCCGTTGCTTTTTTCACCTTCAGACTTTTCCTTCAGCGTTACTTTCTCTTAACCCTCTTTGAGGAATAAAGAACTGTCAAAAGGCAAGAAACCTGTACATGATTTAGTTCTACAAAAGCAAGGTTTCTTTGATTCTTTCCCTTCTTGCTTGCTGCTTTGCTCTTCTATGGGCAAAAAATTGCGGTATCTTCCAGTATAATCGTATGAGAGCTCTTCACCTGCACAGATATCACGGTCAGCAAAAAGGGCTAACTTAGGCACCATTGAATCTATTCGGACAGGCACCATAAAGAGGTTAGGCTCACAGGAGTGGTTCAGGAATCTACCAACATTACCGATATACGTGGGGTCTACAAAAGTCTCTGTTGTCGTTCCATCATGCAAGTGTTCCCTAATTGCTATAATGTAATTTGAATCACTTGATGTCTGCAACTGAATCCTTTTCCGTGCTTCATTAATGTCTAGAATTTCCCCAGCATATTCACACACAAATCGTCCCTTGGGTATGAATTCCAGGGTGCGAAGACCCCATCCTTTCTCAGTGGTCTTGAATACTTCAAGCTGGAATTGTAAGCCCCGTTGGACTACTCTGTTTTGACACATCTCTCCACAGTGGCACATAGTGTTGCACTCAAAAACAGGCTTTGAAAACCCCAGTTCCCTTCCTTCCGTCTTAGCGGATAAGTTTTTATAATTTTCTCCATAGTGAAGACAAGTACATGTTGGGGCCAGGCAGGAAGGCGAATGACAGCTGCATCCAGAGAAGGAGATCTCAGATGGGTCTGGTTTGACTCCAGCGCCAGGCACATGATCAGGACTATACTGAAAAAGAAAACAGAGGAAATCATATTGAGGACTACGTACTCATAGCTGAAGAGGCTGGCATAATATATTGTGTAAAAAGGCAGAAATAATACAGAATAATATAGTTGGAAGAGACCTTGGAGGTCTTCTAGTCCAACCTCCTGTTGAAGCAAGAGATCCTATACCATTTCAGACAAATATCTGTACAGTCTCTTCTTAAATGTCTCCAGTGATAAAGCACCCACAACTTCAGAAGGCAAGCCGTTCCACTGGTTAATTGTTTCTCATTGTTAGGAAATTTCTCCTTAGTTCTAGGTTGCTTCTCTCCTTGATTAGTTTCCATCCATTGTTTCTTGTCTTGACTTCTGGTACTTTGGAAAATAGGTTGACACCTTATTCTTTGTGGAAGCTCCTCTAATATTGGAACACTGCTTTCGTGTCTAGTCCTTCTTTTCCTTGACTACAAAGATTGTCCCTACCTTTGCTGAAATACCTATCAGCACATGCAATGTTTAGAATGAGTGATTATATACATTTGATTTAAAAAATGGATACAACAGAAATGTCTTAAGAGACCATCTACCCTTATAGACCTGTTTTACTTACATAAAATGCCATGTACTGTATTTTGATAATTTATATGCGGTTCAATAATGGGTGAATATACTGTCTGTCTGTCTGTCTGTCTATCATCTGTGAGAGATGATTTAAAAAGTGATAAAAAGATTTAATTAGAGGTGAAATATCTTAAGAGATCAGCTTATTTCTAAATAGTCTGTCACCATCTCTGTTGTGCTTATATACAATGCTATCTACTTTATTATGGTAACTTACTGTATATGGAGAAATTGAGTACTTGTCTATGGTGAGAACAGATTTTGGTGATATTAATGGTTCAATTGCACCAGTACTTTCATTCAGACTCTGAGAAATAACTCATGTGAGGCCAAAAGGGGGGGGGGGAGGGGAAGGCAGCATATTCTCCTTTTAAAAGTCTATGATCCATGCATTCAAGTTCTAGTTAACAAATGCATTATTCCTTGCAATAGTTTTGTTTTATAAATGAACGTGTTTGAAAGTGAGACAGAAAAACATGAGGAACAAGAGAGGTTTGAAAGAAACATTAAACAGATATGAGCAGTATTTTATTTTTTTTAAAAAAGAACAAATTATGTCAAGTAACCATAGAAGAAAATGTTCATCTTTTTTAAACCAATATCAGTTTGTCACTTGAGAGTAGTCTAAAGCAAACTAGATAATTGTCATTTTATTATTTTCCTCCCTTGCTTCCAGCATGATTTCTTCAGAATTTATTTCTTACTATGCAGATGCTTACCCACAGGGCTCAATTGAGGATGCATTCATAATTCAATTCCTCTAAAGCAGCTTATTAGCTGAAGCAAGAATAACATTATCTTGCCAGCCTACCAAATATCTTGTTTCTAATTTTATCTAATGGGACATTTTAGATAACCAATGTATCCATTAATTACAGAAAGAAAAACTTGGAAAAAGTTGTTAGTCCACATACTGAAACAAAACCACAAATGGGGAGATGTAAGACAAAATTACAACTGATTTAATATGCATGAAAACAGTTAAATGAGAATGTACTGCTACACAAGGCTTCTACTAATTCACCATTTCTTCATGTAAGGATTCTAAATGATCTACCATAACAGAAGTGAACATTAAAAGAGCTGTGATGGCGCAGTGGTTAGAACACAGTTCTGCAGGCTACTTCTGCTGCCTGCCGGCTGCCTGCAATTTGGCAATTCAAATCTCACCAGGCTCAAGGTTGACTCAGCCTCCCATCCTTCTGAGGTGGGTAAAATAAAAACTCAGATTGTTGCGGGTGATATGCTGACTCTGTAAACCACTTAGAGAAGGCTATAAAGCAGTGTGAAGTCTAAGTGCTATTGTTAAAGCAATCCTGTGCATTTAGACTGGGTAATGGTTTGAAAATAATAACCAAGGATATTAAAGGAAGACAGTTATGTTTGTTATATAGTGAATCTAGTTTTCAAAAAAGCTGATGTCACAGAAAGAAATAAAGATTTTTTAAAAAATGTCCGGGATTTTATCATATGTAAGGATCTATTCATTTGATGAATCCAGCTGGCTTTCAAAAGCAGCTTGGTAAATTCTCTGGCACTCTGATTAACTGAAGCTGTAGTCTCCACTTGGAATGAAAGTTTAATTAGATCGCTCCTAATGTCCTCTCCCTTATACATCAACCCAAGGGGTTATTTTGATGCACAAATGAGCTCTGGTAGATGAAACATCAGAAGACACACCTCAAGTACTGCTACAGAAAGATAAGCCAACCCAACACATGTAATAGCCAGCACTAAGGACTATGTTGTGACAATAAGGGAAGCCTAAATATTTTTCTGCTCATACAGAAAATACATCCATGGGTGGGAAGGAGGGGGGGGGGACTTTGAATCAGTGTCTATTCCTGAGGACCTCCTGGCCTAGTCCAGGTAGTTTTCTAGGCAAGTGGTTTGCCATTGCCTGCTTTTTAGGATTGAGTGACTGCCCTAAAGATACCCAATTAGCTTCATGCCTAAGGTGGGACCAGAACTCTTGGTCTCTTGGTTTCTAGTCTGATACCTTAATCACTATACCAAACTGGTTCTCCTTTGCATCCATGTTAGTATGGAGTCATGTTTAGGAGGGAAAGATCAGAAAAATACTTGAATTTGAACTTGAAAATTGTGAAAACTATTTTGAGAAGTCAATGGACAAAATTGCTCATATGTGTTCTGAACTGGACTCCATCTGAACAACTCTTCTGTTTTCTAGAAGCTTGACTCTGTAAGCATTGAGAAAGTGAGGAATATTCTTGATGGTGTTAGATAAGCATCAATAAGCAGGTAAGATTCACATCTCTCCAAACTGGTCAAAGCCCCTGGAGAGACATGTTGTTGGGTCTAAGCAGTGAATCCACCTTTGAGTAAAGACGTAGTTCCACCTGCATTGAAACTGGCAGTAGGCGTCCTCCGCTTAATAAGCATCAGTTGTTTGAGGTAGGCCAATTCAAGAAGCAGCACAAGGAGTACAGAAATGCAACATTACTGTTGAGATCATAGAAGCTTGGAAACTTGCAACAACTTTTCTGTCTCCTCTTACATCATCAGGACCTAAGGTAAGGCTACTCTGAGTCTCACATCTCTTTTTCCATAGGAAAGAGTGTCTTGTTTTCTTTAACTGTTCCTGCATATATCCTTCAAAGTTATTCCTTTACAACAAGCTATAGGAGCCATGGTGGCACAGTGGTTAGAATTCAGTACTGCACGCTAATCCTGCAGACTCCCAATTGCTAGAATTTTGGCAGTTTGAATCTCACTGGCTCAAGGCTGATTCAGCCTTCCATCCTTCTGAGGTCAGTAAAATGAAGACCCAGATCATTGGGGACAATATGCTGACTTTGTAAATGTTTTGAGACAGCTGTAAAGCGGTATATAAAAGTCTAAGTACTATTGCTATTGTTCTACCTAACTTTCAACTTTTCAGTATAGAACTTAAGATAGCATTGATGATGACAGTTGTGGCTTACTTCTGGTGGAACCAGAATGGGAGTGGTACTCATGACCTCTTAGCATTTTTCAGAACCACCTGAAATAATCTCTTTTTTGACTAACTCTAGGCACTGAGAGTTGGAAGTATTGTTCTCTTACCTGAGACTTTCCTTGGGGGAGGGGGGCATAGACGTGGTATATAATTCTGGGGCCCTGCACTATAGGGTTTCTTAGGGTTCAACACTTTCCCCTTCCAGTTAAGCCTGACATGAAGATGCTGGATGAGATCATCTGACAAAACATGATCAATTATCAGTATGCTGATATCCAATTGTATATTTTTCTCATCCAAGTACAGGCCATGCCCATCTCTTTTAGTTGAGCCAGTCATGGTCAGCCACACAAAACTTTTTAATCTTTTATATTAAGAACATTTAGTCACATTAAAAATCTTACATTAAAATACTTTGGTACAGTATTTATTTCAATAGAAACTTGCAGCGAGACATTTCTTGAGTTAACAGCATACAATAGTTTTGCCAGAACTAGAGTGACATCTAATGGTTTTTACAGATTACTCAATTTACACTAACTCAAAGGAAAGCAAAACTGACTTTTTTCCACAAAGGATAGTATAAAATTTCTTTATCGTCTGCATCAAAAGTATATATTAAACTAGAGATATAATGAAAACCATATTTTGAATGTATGCCCTTCATACAACCATTAAGCAAACCAGTTTGGTTTGGTAGTTAAGACACCAGGCTAGAAACTAGGAGACAATGAGTTCTAGTTTCACCTTAGGCATGAAAGCTTGTTGGATGACATAGGCAAGAAGATTTGTTGGACCAGTCACTCACTCTCAACCCTAACACCTCACAGGGTTATTGTGGAAAAAAGTGAAGACTGCACTACAAATCAAATCATAGATCTAATCAATAAACTACTTGCAAAACAGTGCAGGAAAAGTTATTTCTCATTGTCAAAACTGAAGAATGAACTGCACCTTTAAGGATTATGTTAAGACTGATGTATTTTCAGTGTATACTTCCTTTAAAAGTGTTTCAAAGACTTTTAGTGTTTTCAAATACTTTAAAAATATTTTAATCCAAGAAAAAAGGCTCTATAAATACATGTAACCTAATCTACTCTTGACCAATTAACATCTGCAATCTACTTATATTAATGGAGTCTGATCCATCTATCAGCATCAAGCTGCTTACAAAGACATTTCAGAACCAACTGATCAGTTGGTAGTTTTATTGCTTTTTTAAAAGACAGGTTTTTGCCAAGTGCTGGTTTTTCAAACCCTATGCATTTTTCTGATGGTATCCAGAAGTGTGAAAACCAGTCAACTAAGTGCAATATATAATCTGGATAAACTCTTAAACTTCTTTAAGAGTCTTTAGTTTTAGTTTAGTTTCTTTAAGAAGTATTTAGCTTCAGACATCCTTTTTCTTCCTGTTTGTCATACAGATCATTATTTGAATATCAGTGATTACAAAAAATGAATAACACACAGACACACAATCTCTGCATGGGAATAGTAGCGAAAATTGTGGATAACTGAAGCTCCAATTAAAAGGGAGGGAGGGGAGACCCAAAATGAAACCATGTGCCCTAATCTTTTTGAAGGATTTATTTTTATCTCCTTAGCAGGTCTATAGAGATTCTCAGCCATCCATGGTTACGGTTGTCCCAAAGGTGCTTTTTCAAGAGGTAACTGGATTTTCTGATTTTTCTTTGAAGACGTTTCACTTCTCATCCAAGAAGCTTCTTCAGCTCTGTTGGAATTGTGCTTTCTGCAGGATGTTTCCTGCCCTGCGTCCTTTTACTGTTGAGCACAGCGCAGGCTGTTGGGATGAGTCTGTGCTGCCTGCATCTCAAACTAAAGTGCAAACTGTAGTCTGCATTTTTCTTTTCTGGAAATCCGTCCATACTTAATTTAATATCAAGATTTCTATACCGCCCCATCTCCAAGGGACTCGGGGCGGTGTACAGCCAAGTAAAAAAACACATATAAACACATATAAACTTCCCACAACCATTCAAAGAGTGTTCATCCCAAAGTGCATGGCTAAATGTCTATGGCGATTCTCAGTCACCCAGATCAGGGTTGTCCCAAAGGTGCTTTTTAATCAAGAGGCAACTGGACTTTCTGGTGTTCTTTGAAGACGTTTCGCTTCTCATCCGAGAAGCTTCCATTCCCCACCATCCAGTCAGAGCTGAAGAAGCTTCTCGGATGAGAAGAGAAGCGTCTTCAAAGGAAAACCATAAGTACAGTTGCCTCTTGGGGGCGGGGACACCTTTGAGACTTACTCTCGCAGGTGCGTCAAAAGCGCCGTTCACGCAATCCCGGATGGACACGGCGCTTCCGTCCATTCTACGGCCCCGCCTCACGACTACTGAATTCTAGGCATTGTAGTTTTCGGAAGCGTAAGGCTTCCGCTGAAGATATAGGAACTGCCCCACAGAAAACTCTAATTCCCAGCGTCCTTTTCGATGCGAACGCCGCAGTTTTAAAAATCCCTACATTCCGTACTACAAAACATAGCTTTCTATCGGTCCCTGACCGCAGGCTGTTGTTCAGCTCCTTCTTCCTCCTCTCTCACCTGGAAAGCCGGAAGTTCCCCCAACCGCGGCCACACGGACACCGGCAGAGGCTCCAGCCCGCGACTCACGTCCATAATCCGTCTCCGGCTGCGGGGAAAACGGCAGTCCCTTCGGCCTTCCTTTGCCCCGCCCTTTCTGCTGGGATTGGCTGCCCTGCCGTGTTTCGTTTTGCCAATAGCGAGCTTCAGCCAATGGCAAAAGAAAAGAACTTTGGGGACATTCCTCGATCTCTTTTCAGGAACAATTGAATAGAGTAGTGCAGAATGTGCTGCTTCTGGGTTTCATCTGACGCTTTCTCTTTACCTCTCTTCCTGGAAAAGATTGATGTGGAAGAAGACGAGGTTTCCCTTAGAAATAGTTGGTTTTCCTCAGCCTCAATACCGGGTTGTCTTCTGCGGAGCAAGCTGTCGCTCTTACCGTGGGAAAAGGAGAAAAATACCCTAAACGGGCCAAATTCCACTCACAGATTCATATGGCATGCGTTTTTCAGGCACTTCTGCAACTGTCCATTTCAGGAATTATTTCAATATTGATATGAAAAAGCTTGAGAAGGAAATACACCTCGGCTAGAAATACGATCGATCGGTGTTAGATTTTGTTTAGATGTGTTTGGGATAAGTGAAAGTGCTTCAGATTTGTTGCTCGGAAGTGCCAGGCTACTTTTTTAAACAAATAACACTTGATTCATATATTGCACTGACTCATTTGGGGTTAAGTGTGAATAGACTGTAAATTGGTAAAAATGTGATGAGAATAGAATAGAATTAGAGGCATAGAATAGAATAGAATAGAATAGAATAGAATAGCTTTATTGTCACTTTGAATGTACACTCACTGGCATATATTAAAATGAAATTTCATGAATCACCTCTTATCTTAATAGGGGCTGAGGTGCTGGGGCTACAAATGAAACAAGACAGTTACCACACAATATGCTATACTTGGCCATAGTGTATATAAATGGTTTTGGGCATTAGGGCCCTTGGTTCTGGGATCCTTCCATCTCTTCTTGATGGCATTGCACTGTCTCAGAAAGAGCGTATACATATTGGTCCTTGACTCACTACACAACTGAGCCCAAAATTTCTGCTGCTAACCAAGACAGTTAAGTGAATTTTGTTCCATTTTATGACCCTTCTTGCCACAATTAAGTGAATCACTGGAATTGTGAAGTTAGTAACATTTGTTAAGTGAATCTAGCTTCCCCATTGACTTTGCTTGTCAGACCTTCATGAAAGGTGATCACATGACCCCAGAACACTTCAACCAGAAGTTAGAGAAGATGGCGCTGGGATGACAGGCTCGGGTGACCAGGGCAAGCTGGAGGGCAGAAAGGAGGCCTTGAGGAGGAGGCGGCGGAGGCCTTGAGAAGCTGCTGAGACGCTGAGGCAGAGGACCCGAGGGATCGCTGAGGTGGAGGCTGTGAGAGACGCTGAGGTGAAGGTAGCAGCTTTGAAAACAGCCGAGGACTGAGAGGGCCGAGACCTGCCGTGGAGACCTGGGATGGCAGCGCCGGATGGACACTGGTCATAACATCAGACATTGTGTTTCATCTCTGTTCCTTCTCCTTCTCTCACTGCTTATGTTCACTTCCCTCTAACTGCTCCCTATCTCTAGCCTTATCCCTATCCTTCCTGCAGATTATTCTTCTTGCTTTCCTCCATTTTGCAGTCACATAAGCATTTCACTGCATGTCATATATGTGTCATGTATGTGACAAATAAAACTTGAACTTGAACTAAAGTTGTGGTTGAGAAGCAGAGCTCTAAGCAGAGCAACACATTCTTTTTTTTTTTACTTTAATTTGCAAGACTTATCATCTGAGCAATGAGCAAGTCTCATCTTGGAATACTACATCCAGATTTGGTCACCACATTACACAAAAGATGTTGATACATTGGAAAAAATGAAAGGAAGAGCAACTAAGATGATTAAAGGAGACTAAAACTTATAAAGAATGGCTGCAGGATTTGGATCTGGCTAGTCTAGAGAAAAGAAAGGCTAGGTGGGACATGATAGCAGTATTCCAGTATTTGAGAGGCTGCCACAAAGCAGAGGGAGTCAGTTTATTTTTCAAAGCACTAGAGGGTAGGACAAGAAACAATGGATGGAAACTAATCAAGGAGAGAAGCAACCTGGAATTGAGGAGAAACTTCCTAACAGTGAGGACAATTAACCAGTGTGTTGGAAAAAATGTCCATCTTGGTTCAGTTCCAAGTGGGTAGAAAGACACTGCAAACATGGAGGCTATTTGGAAAGAAGGTTTATTGGTGAACAGGTCCAGATGGTTTGAGGTCCTGGTCAAAAAGGGCAGAGTTGCTGAGAGTCCCTGGGTTTTATATCCTCTGTTGGGGTTTGAATTTGAGCTTGTGTTCTGATTGGTTGTCAGATTCCCATGGTGCCATGCAGGGGTAACTTTATAGGTTGTCTTTTGAGCAAGCTTGGTTGAATCTTGCTGGGTCGTGATGTACTGAAAGGGCTTTGTTTGTGGCTGAATGGCTTTGCCCTGAAGGATAATCTTTATCTTTAAGTAGAATAGACTAGCCCAGGCCTTAATGGTCCATTGAAGAAGGTTGGGGCAGGTGGGTGAGTTTCTGTCTTAAGATTTCTATTTCTCTTTTAGGGGAAATATTCTGCCTTTTAATATTTCCTAGAATATTTCATTTTTCTAGGAGAAGGTGGGTGCTAACTTCCTACAGGTGGAACAGCTTGTTATCAGAAGTTGTGGGTGCTTTATCACTAGAGGTTTTTAAGAAGACATTGGGCAGTCACGTGTCTGAAATGGTATAGGATCTTCTGCTTGAGTAGGGGACTGGACTAGAAGATTCCAAGGTGCCTCTCAGATTTATTCTGATTCTGATTTTAATTCAGATCAAAAACAAACAATATGATTTTTTTTAAAAAGTAACACCTTGCCCTGACCCCCAGAATACCACAATCGATGGATCTGAAATTCCCTTCCTTACTAGAGAGAGCAGTCATAACAGCCCAATCCTGATGGTATAGCCATGTTTAATGGACTATTTAAAACTCGGGTGTGAGGGGCTATTCTGATATCTGGGGGTGGGAAAGGTATTTCAGAAGT
The DNA here is from genome assembly GCA_017656035.1 of Myanophis thanlyinensis. Taxonomy (NCBI): domain Eukaryota; kingdom Metazoa; phylum Chordata; class Lepidosauria; order Squamata; family Homalopsidae; genus Myanophis; species Myanophis thanlyinensis. The sequence continues at coordinate 16,338 of JAEANM010008828.1, forward strand.
GCTATTCAAAATGTATGCTTTTGAGGTCTTTGCTGATGGTATCCCTGAATGAAGAAATTAGAGTGATCTCACCCTAATTAATATCATTGTGCAGGCAGATGTTACTACAAGCAGACAGTTCACAGATAACCACGCTTTGAATGATGAGGAATTTGAAGGTGAAGACCAATGCCTTGAAGAGCATCTGGATACCAATTGGTAACTAATGCAATTGTTGAAATCAATACATGTGAGTATTGAGGGATGTCCACAGCAAACTGAATGGTTGCATTACAGTTCAGCAGTAACGTCTGAATGATCTTTGACAACAGTTCAATATAGGGGACATTGCAAATGTGTTGAGAGGTAACAAGTGACAGTGAATAAAACCTTCATTTCAGGATTTATTTATTTATTTATTTA
>JAEANM010008829.1:0-16739 GCA_017656035.1 Myanophis thanlyinensis
TAAATATCCGCCAGATACTGCCTTCAATATTCCAGTTTCCACTAGATGGCAGTGTTGCATCAGAAGACTAAGATGGCATCACTCCCTTCCACCTTGCCTGTTTCCCAAAAAGCTAAGCAGGATTGGATTTAGTGCAAGGCAAATCACTTCCATACTACTGCTGAGAAAACATGTGACGTCTGAGGGAAATTACTAGATATCAGCAATGTGCAAAGTGTGAGCCACATCTCCGTAATGCAGCTATAAAGGGGCTGTCTATAAATATGATAAAGATGCTAATACTGAATTGACTACACTCCTGTATTTGGAGAGGATAGCTTTCCACAATGTGGGGCTATAAAAGATTTTAGCCTCTCAAAACTTACAATTAGCAAAGCATGTTTAGAAATATTGTTAGACTGTACTTCAGTGTGATGTATGGAATTCCATAGAGGAGTGCATATTACCTATCTCTGCTTTAAATTACAAACTCTGTATTGACCACATATTGACTGTTTTACCGCAGGATGACAAAGAAGGACCAAGTGTTTCTTTCCATTACCTGAGGCATCTGTCATAAGCAGAAGTCAGACTGATGATGAAGTGAAACGATTTCATATCATTCCTGTTTTCCTTCTTTTCAATTTCCTTTTCAATATAGCTTTAGAAAATGAGCATTTGTCAAACTTTAGAAAATGAGCATTTGTCAAGCTTCTTTAAAAACAAAATTTCTCACAGCGAAACTAGTATTTGCTATTAATTCAGACAGTTTTGAGACTATAATTATTGGGATTAGGTGAGTAGATCATGGGGAAGAAGGAAGATTCTAAATTATTCAGCACATTAAAAAAAAAATTTGATCCAAACCTGGCTTGATGATTACACTGTTTGACTGGCAATTCCAATCTGCACTATGTATGATAAATTCAATGCTAAATAAATTGTGTAGTTAAATTAAATTATGGTACATAATTCAGAGATGCCATTTAAGAAATGTTCCAGGCTCTGTTCTCTGACTTACTTCTAACCTTTTCAAGGAAATTTGAGAACATTGCAAATGGTAGGAGAATATGTCCATGTACTTAAAGCAGTGACTAAATTAACAAAGGACTAAAAATGTGCAGAGGGAACTGCATCAGTTGTTTAAAGAGGGGCATGTGCTTTCTCTTGAAAACTAAATTGAGTCTTCAAAACTGTGGGTTCCACAGCCCTCTAAAAACCTTCAGAAACATTTTGCACATTTCGGGTATCTACTATTTTTCCTCAGATGTCACATTAAAAAATAGTTCTCTTGGGTCAAGGTCAACAGCATACACCAATAAAGGAGAATATTTGTAGTTCAGGGTTGAAATGAGAGGTCCTTGCTGCTCTCTGAGCTTGGTTGTTTTCTGGAAGACATTTAATTACCAAACTAGATAACATGATCAGTGCTGATGATGTTACCTAGTAAAACAACCAAGCTTAGAGAACAGCAAGGACCCCTCAGCAGCATGTAGTTTTCTCAGTAACAGAATGGAGGTAGTTTGCCTTGTACTAGCTAAATTCAACTCTGCTTAGATTTTTTTTTATGCCAAAAGCATTAGGAAGATTGGATAGGTGCTGAAACTGGTCTCATTGCAAACTACGAGTAAACATAACTCGTATATTACTGTGGTGGATTTTGCACCCTATGAAACAGGCTATCCAGGAGAAACAGTGACTGTTTGAATGTAATAAGGCAGGGTTGTCAAACTCAATTTCATTGAGGGCCACATCAGGGTTGTGTTTGACCTTGGAGGGCCAGGGGGTGGTGGCTCGGGTGGGAGTGGTCATGGTGGGCATTTGACACAGGCTCAACATGCATTTTTCCCCTTCTTTCTTTCCACAGTTCTTTATTATAACCTTTTTCTTATCTCTTCTACCATATAATATGGACAAACATTTATTACTTATTCTTCATACTCCACTAAACTTTTTATCTCTAAATTTATACCCCACTAGCTGATAACCTGGCGTTGCCCAGGTATTTATTTATCCCAATCCTGTATTAGACAGAAAAAGGAATAAATTATATCTATAGTGTGAACTTATAATTGCCTTTCTTTCCTGTCGCTTCACCCTCTTTTTAACCTCACACCCAACCTTCCATAAGGGAAGGCAAGAGCCTTACTCACCCTCTCATGAAAGATGGCCTCCAGGTTTATGTGTCTCCCACCACCACCATTGGCTTCTACACCACATGATCCGACCCAGGCAATCAAGCCATGCTCTGCTCCGTGACCCATTGCAGCCAATCGCCAAGGCTACCTCTGTGTTCTGCCAAGCTCCCCTTGACCTGCCTCAGTAAGCGCAAGCTCAGACACACACACACACACTTAAGGGTGCTAGGGGTGTCTTATCCCCACAGTATTTGTTTCCAGATAATAAATCATCTGTATGCCAAGTTTTGGTTGAAATTGGTTGAGACGTTCCAGAGATATGCTGGAACATACACACATACATCCATTTATATATCTATAGATTGTTTAATAGTAAATTGCTTTTCCAGGGAGAAAAGCTATTTATACTAGTGCATTTTTATTATTCAACTAATAATAAAAATACAATATCATAAATGATATGATAATACAAGATTGTAATACAGCAGAGGTAAATTTCCAGGATAGTAAATAGAATGGCTGTCAATTATAGATTGTTGATTGTAGATTAAATGTACCTACAGTATGTAAAATCTGGCATTAAACTCTTGTATTAACATAGGATGTTGCTTGTTTTCTATCCAGATCAGGAACTTACTTGAGGCCACATAATTATAATCCAGTCCAATCCAGTCCTCCTGCAGCACTCTGCCAGTTGAAAATGGACAACGCAGAGGCTTCGCACGGCCTCCACCCGGGCCCCATTTTTGGTCATCAGAGTGCTTCTGGAGGCCAGGGAGGCCAAAAACAGGCTGTGCGGGTGCTCCGTAGGGCTTCCATGCAGCCTGTTTTTGGCCAGCAGAGGCAATGTGAACTGGTCCTTTGATATTTCCAGGCCTGCCACATTTAAGCACTCCACAGGTCTCATCCAGCTGGAGGGCCTTGAGTTTGACACCCCTGTAATAAGGTGTCAGGAGAACAACAGAATTGTTCTTGCAAAAGTGAGAAGTATCTAATACTTAAGTCTTTTAATATTACTAACTTCCACTTTGTACACTTGTGACTTTTTTTTTAAAGGGACATAGCTGCAAGGAATTGCCTTTTGACCTGTTCTGGTTCTGGCCGAGTAGCCAAAATCGGTGACTTTGGAATGGCCCGCGATATCTACAGGTAAGGCGAAGGGAAGAGAGTTGGCTAAAAGTTTATTTCAATGTGAAGAAAATGTATCCATGTCTAATAAAGTTACATTGAGAGAGCAATCCACAGCACTTTTATTTGATTATAAAGTAGTAGAAACATTATCTAGCAGCAAACCATGGAATCAGAAGGAAGGCAGAATGATGGGCACTTTATTTATTGATGCTAGTGAATGTTTCATTTTAGGAACAGACTTTCAGACTTACTTGTGTGAAATGCAGTCTTGCAGTGAAAATGAAGGGAAGAAGGAAAGAGTAGATCTTTTGGCTGCCTTACAATGCATCTTCTTTTTCTACTTGGCCAGGGCAAGTTATTATCGCAAAGGTGGACGAGCCATGCTTCCGGTCAAGTGGATGCCTCCAGAAGCTTTCCTGGAAGGTATCTTCACTTCCAAAACAGACACCTGGTAAATACCTTGCTTTAATCTTGGCCTGTGGAATTGGCTTCATAACTGCTGAGAAGTCCATTCAAAGCATTCAAACCTTTCAAAGACTTATTCCCAGCTATCTGCAGATAGGATTACAGGCTAAATCACCATTTCAAGATGAACAGAAGGGCAGGGTCTGTTGTGGCAGAAAAAAATATTTTGCCAGCTATCTGTCTATAAATAATAGGAAGGTGGTTGGGAAACAATAAAAGAAACTGGGATAAAGAGATTTGATAGTGCTAACCCAAAGGATAATACTCTGGATTCATTCATGTTAGGTCCTTCGGAGTGCTGCTCTGGGAGATTTTCTCCTTGGGCTATATGCCTTATCCATGCAAAACCAACCAGGAAGTATTAGAGTTTGTTACTAGTGGAGGAAGAATGGACCCACCCAAGAACTGCCCTGGACCTGTGTAAGTATGACTGCTTTATTCAATAAAAAGGGGACATTCAGAAAACAATCAAGATTGTTTTTAATATGATTAACCACTCCTTAAAGTTTAGGATTATCAAAACTGCACCAGTTTAGAGAAATGTTGTGCTTATTACCTACCCATAATGGAGAATATGCATTACACGTACACACACACACACACACACACACACATATGGGGGAGAGAGAAAACAGCTTTATATTTTCCTTAAAAGCATTAGGACCTTCTAAATAAGCAAGGAGAGAGTAAAAAAAGGAAGACTGTGGCTGGTTTCCTACCGTAGCTGGTTGAAAAACTTCTGGCACTACTTTTTGTTGTAAAATTATGAACATGGCCCCCTTTTTACCAACTGAACATTTGTTTATGGTATGAGTGCATGTGAATCATCTTGGAACTCTCCCGAGGGCATGTCCAACATTGCTTCAAAGTCCCTGCTGATGCTGAAACCTCATCTTCTCTAATAAAGGAGAAACCTTCCTCTCTTCGCTTGTTTGAAGGAAATTATTCTTTTTTTCCCAATTTCTTCTCCAAGCTATCGGATCATGACACAATGCTGGCAGCACAGTCCTGAATACCGTCCAAATTTCTCTACAATCCTGGAAAGGATCAAGTACTGCACACAAGTAAGTGGTCTTCTTATGCAAAATAGCTGATTTACTCCTGCTTTATTCTTTATTCACTGCTTCATGTTTCAGGGCCTTCACTCACTCATGATCATGACTCTGATTATTGGCCAATCTAATTTGTGATTGTCTTCTGAACTCTTATTTGTCTCCTTCCTCACTTCCTCACTCCTACCCATCCACAACCCCACAATTCCTTGCATCCTGAAGAGGTTTTCTGAAGAATTAGAAAATGTTTTATATTCAGAGGCACAATTGATTATAATGAGAAATTAATATGTTCTTCACTTCTGAGAAATGTTAAGAAAAGAAAGAATCGGGCACACATGCACATAATGTCTACTGCTTCAATTAATCACCCTCTCTCTTCCAGAGCATATATGTGGAGATTTTCAGTCATCCAGATTATGGTTGTCCCAAAGGTGCTTTTTCAAAAGGCAACTAGACTTTCTTGTTTTTCCCTTGGAGACATTTCACTTCTCATCCAAGAAGTTTCAGTCCACCATGCTCACCATTCAATCAGAACTGAAGAAGCTTCTTGGATGAGAAGTGAAACATCTTCAAGGAAAAAACAAGAAAGCCCAGTCGCCTTTGGAAAAAGCAGTCTTTGGGACTTCCAAAGCATCTTTTCTAACTTAAGTAAGACCATGCATCTATGGATTTTGTTTAGTTTGGTCTTATGCAAACTCTGTGAGAGAGTGTCTGCTAAGAGCTTTAACAAAGAGCAGCACAAGGAAGCCAATGTCTTGGTTTGTCTTTTAGGACCCTGATGTGATCCATACCGAACTGCCCATTGAATGCAGCCCCACACCAGAGGATGAAGGAAGCACTGGGCTACATCCAAATAGCAACACAGGGATAGTTCCTTTGCTTGGGAATCAGTGCCCTCAGATCAGTGCCCACCAAGCATTTGAAGAACATGATTCTGGGAATAAATATGGACAATGTCCCCAAGAGCTATTAGTGGAGAACCTTAGTAACTGGAAAGCAACAGGACCCAGTTTACCACGTTTCAACTATTCCAGCAGTGGGGCTTGGGCTCAACCAGTCTTAAACCAGAAACTGGATTCCACAAGTCAGCCAGCACATAAGTTGAAGAACAAAACCAAAAACCTTTGGAACCCGACATATGGATCCTGGGTCATGGAGAATAATTGCCAATCCAGTCCCAGCTCTAAACTCAATACAATGCAAGAGCGAGAAGATTCAGGGTTTGATGGGAATTATAGTCCCTCCTCTAGTTCCCGGGCATCGCCTTCATCTCCAAGTCAGAACCATTCTCCTCACATTGATATTGGTGGGATTGAACTGGTGAAGCTGCAGAATTTCCCTTGCGGCAATGTGAATTATGCTTATGATGACCTCTGCTATGAAATTGGTCATCCTTCACCTTTGGCTATAGAGCCAGCCACAGTCATGAGGAGTGGAAGTCTTCACAGGGATAGCAAGCTTGTTTTCAAGACAGAAAAAACCTCAAGGGAGAGAGATTCTGGTCTCTCCTTGTCCGATGATCTGAATGTCACTCCTATATAACAGGTGACGCTGAAGAATCATATCTTCAACTTTGGGTACAGCTGCAAGAGCGATTAAAATGTCCTCCACCCCAATTCTTAAACTGGGTGGATTAATATCGCTTTTTGGGCTCCTTTCCTATGAATGCCCAATGAAGCAGTTCAAGATGTAACATTGGTTCCAATCTATTAAATTTGTGGTTATGGAAGAAACAATCCTTATTACAATGGTTCAGGGTTTAGTTGAAAATGGTCATACCCAATCACCTCTAATAAAAATTATCTATATCATAAAACAGAATATGTGAGAAACAGCAAAACCAATCATTACTGGTTTAGACCAATGGTTTGTAAATTATTGTATTTTCCAACTGATTTATCATAATACTGTATGGAAAATTAAATATACTTAGTTAACTTAAGGCACTATTGCCCAAAGTGAATTGTAACAAAGCAGCCAGATAAGGAAGGACAGAAATTATCTTGTTTTCTGCAGAAAAAGCACAGAAAACAAAATAAGTGTAAAGGAGCAAACAGAATTGAGGTCTTCCTTCTCATTACTGAAATGGTTGTGCCTCACAAAGTCCAACTTAAGTCTCTGGAGTCAGAATTATTCTTAATTAATTATAGCTCAGTGGGCTATATGCTTTTAGTGGGCCTCCCAAGGCATCCCCAATGTACAAGCTGTCTGTGTTCAATAGTAGCAACTCATGCTTCAGTAGAGATCTTTTTTGTAGGAATACACATATAATAATGTAAATTATTTGAAGGTAAACCATAGCCAAGTTAGTTGCTTAAAACAGTATCAACAAAAAGCATTTTAATTTACAGAACAATCTTGCCTTATTAAGTAAAATTTGGTCTCAAATTTTATTCTCTAATAGCTGTTGATGCTATTAAGGAATAAAATTCCAGACCAAGTGCCATTTTCAATGTTCTTGAAAATTAAGGAGTTATTATTTATGTTCACTGTTAGAAAGTTCAGAACAGGGTTGGGGGACAGAAAAGTATATTTAGAAGAAGCATGAATTTATTAGACAATGTAACTCTTTAAATAATAAATTTTATAGAAAATTCTATTTTAACCCAAGTCATTTCATGGATGCATTTCTGTTTTACACAAGGTAACTTTGTGTTTCACTGCAGGGAATCAATACAAAGTTTAGAACTGATGGATTCAGAGGGCTGTGTACAGTATCTTCATGTACTGTACCTGATGTATAAACTGGATAGATGCTCAAGAGACATGTGCAAGGCAATATACTTTACTCTTTTTTAGAATCAGTCTTGCTGTATCTATTTTATCTTACAGTTCTCCAGCTGAAAGATAAAGTCTTCAGAAGATGTTCAGTAGTGTTCTGTTGTTATCAGTTCTTGAACTTATCTAAGCTTTTACCTTGAACTTTAGTGACCATGGTCTAAATAAGAGGTTTCTTGACATTTCGATGGCATCTGTGGCTGGGATTTTCAGAGGGTACCCAGCCCATCTTGTCTATGAAGATGCCACCCACAAGTCCAAGTGAAATGTCAGGAAATTTATTGTCAAGACCACAGTTACTAAACCTTGAAACCCAATACTGCTCAACAGATAATGGCTGTAAAAACTTACACCATTGTATTCTTGTCTTAAGAGTTCGGTGTAATGTGCAAATAATAGGTATATGTTGTGTTTGTATGCCATTTCAATCACAATATAATGGTCTGCCTTATTGGCAGTAATGAACTTCTTTCCACAAACTCCCAGGGATTTTTAAGCCCCAAAACATCAGAATCATGAAGTAAGACATAAGTAATTAATTGGTTTGGTGGAACAAGAGCATTAGGTTTTCTTGAAGACCATGGTTAGAACTTTATTTAGCAAAATTTATTATTAAGAAACATTTCCCAAATATATTTAATACCACTGTTTTAGAAAAATTAAGTCCTTTGTGTTAGTGCACAGAGCTTTTATCTTGTATCTCTGTAATCTATATGGTTATACAGTTTCTCACTGGATCCCAAGATCCTAATTGCACTTATCTTCTCACTGCTTGTTATGGTTTGCAGTGGTATCTTAATATGGTAGTTAACTTTGATCCAGGCATACAGTAATTTGATTTACCATTCTGTTCTGACATTCCTTTTCTGCAATAGCCTAAAGAAGAATTGCTTATTACTTCAACCTTTTCACTTTTGTACCAAGGATCTGGGATTACCTTTAAGGATGGGAATACTGTTTTCCACTTACTCTTTATGGTCATGCTTCTATGAATTTTAAATCTACATGCCACAGAGATATAAAGGCAGCCTAATGCAGCTCTTTTGTCTTTACTATTCAGAATTATTTTCCATGGATGCTAATGGATAAAATACTCCTCAAAAATTGTAATTTCTCAGAATATGCAGCATCAATTTCAGATTCAGGTCTTTTTGAGGCATCTGTATAATTGAAAGGTTGGTCATTGTGACCAGAAATTTAATCTTCCGAGCTTTCGGACTCATGCTGGAGCCCATCCTCAGGGAACTTGTCTCTCATCAGAAATGTGTCACATGTTCTGGTGTGAAAGAAGCTCCCTGACAATTCCAGTACAATTCCAAAAGCTCAGAAGACTAAACATCTGGTGCCAGTGACTGACTCCGATTGGATCCTGCAACATTATCCTGGGACATGTATATTTGCCTGCATTATAATTATAATTGTAATTATTTCATCTCCCTCCAGCCTCTAAAAAGTTCTTCGGAAGAAGAATTATGATAGCAGCATATGTAAAATCAGATTATAAATGGAAAAAGAGAAATTGATTCATCATAAAATTCCATGCTAAGATAAGACAATAAAAGCCTTATCTGGAATACCCTCTAGTCATGTTTAAAACAGAGCAACCACATTATTGATGGCATTAAGCCTAGTTAATTTAAATGAGATTCCTCTGGAATAAACAAAATTGCTGTTTATACCAATCCCACTACAATGCTTGGAACAACACTATGTGCTTTCATTGCTTTTTTCTGATACAATAAAAGTAACTGTAAAAAATAAATTCTTTCAGTTGCTTCACTAGAATATACATATATTTCAGAGTGTATGTTGGCGTTATGTTAACTGAAGAATGGGAATGCTCAGTCACAAATGTTTATAACTTCATTGTTTTAAGAAGAAAAAATGCCACTCTTGTTATTCACTCCACATAAACTCCCACCATTTCAAAAAGAAAAAAAGCAGTACTGAAATCATCTTATTAGCCCTGCCTATTTTCAATCAAGATATGTTAATGAGAATTCAGTTCACCAGTCCCCATAGCAATTTACATTTTAGAAAATATGGGTGATGCTATCGACCCCAGAAGCAAATAAACCAGAATAGGAAGTCAGTTCCACAAGCAGATTAAAACTACTTTTATTGAAATTGGCTATAAAAATTGTTCTGCAATTCTCTTATAATTCAGAGAATTAGGAAGGCACATGCTTGAGTTGAGTTCTCTAATGACATCTTCCCACTTTTGAAAATTATGGGGAACATCTAAAGAGCTTTTGTTCGTATGGGTTATATTTAAATGTTAGCATTGACACATTCACTGTTGCTACTGCTTCTCACAATCATTTGAGAAGGGATTTTAATATTGTACTGTATTATTTTTCAACATACATATAATTGCATATAATTTTGACCTTGTGAACCCTTGAGAAGGTCTTGAGAAGAAGGTCTTGGGGACCTCAGAGGACCTCACTTTAACAGGCATTGGCCTAGGGCCTAGGCAATGTATCTTGCATATCTCCATCAGAGACATCTTTGTTTCATCTTATGGCTTGACGTAGTGTTTCAGGGTATCATTTTTAACTATGCCAGAAGGGTGGACTTTTTTTTCTGTTCCAGGCTCCGACTGTTTGGGAGATACACAGATATTTCAGATTTGCTGTTACCTTCCCACCTCATTCCAAGAAAGGGAAATCTCAATCTCAGCCCAAAAGTAGAACAATAGTAAAGCATGTGTAGTTTTTTACACTCTTAACACCCACCACATTCTTATCAGGGAAAGGAGATTAGACCAATTAATAAGCTGGACTCAATGCATATTTTCCTCCTTGTAGGGATAGTTTTAGAACTTCAGGACTATTCACTTCCTTTTACAGTTCCTCTTCCCACCATTTATATCAATGGCAATATATTCTTCCATTTAAAAAAAAACCTTATACAATAATATCCACTAATAATTAATAAAATCTTTCCTTGTCTACTATGGGTCTGAGGAAAATATTGTGAGTTCCAAAGATTCTTTGTTTTCTTGAGTACTACTATTGTCCATGCCTTTATCTAATTTGACATTGATCTGTCCCCAGTAAAGAAAGAGACATAATACCAAGAACAGGAGGACATCTAATATAAAAATTTAATGAACATGTTTTTAATTATATTTATTTGTTATAGCACATTTTGACTACTTGGGTTCTTAAACCCATACAATTAGGATACCCAAATTCTTCACACTGTAGTGTTTGGCACAACATTGTCTATAAATGAAAAACTTTTTGTATGCTAGTAGTAATAAAGCTAGAGTTGTAATTAAAGTCAACGGCTATCTGAAAGCATAATTTCTCATCATGAATGATTCATAGAATTCAGCAGGAGAGGATCCAGCTTTTTCTATTTAAAATCCTAAATTCTCACTGGATTGTAAAACTCTTTTAAGTACAAAATTATTTACTGTTCTCTATATTGCACTTTTCTTTTCAACTCCTAAGTAAATGCATCATAACAACATATGGAGTCCCACAACAACCCTGTGTGAAAAGCATGTCTACTTTTTAAAGAAGTAGAAAAAGAAATATTTCTTGGAAGGTGTAAGGAGAGATAAATGTTTGTGGCACTGAATTTAAAGTAATTTTCAGTGTGTCATTTTCCTCACTGAAACTTATGGCAGCTGTTTCTTTTAAAAGGGGATGGGAAACCAAAACATATTTCATAAAATTTCCTTGATCAGGATCTTTTTAGGAACTATGTTTCTTCTAGATAGCCCTAAAGACCACATTTTATAAAGGCACCAGAGAAGATAATTATGATCAAATATGGTAGGCCAATCCTACCATAGAAAGCTTGGAAAGATCAGGATAAAGAAGAGAAATTAGAAAAGACAAAAGCTATCCTTTGTGTATTATTATATGTCTGTAGCCTGAGCAGTAATTAGTCAGAAACTACAGATTGGCTATCAGATCTTAGATGGAGAGGCAATTTAGGATGATGATTTTAAAAAAACACAGCAGAAAGCAATAGAAACTCAGTGAGCCTTTGAACAGACAACAGCAAGTAAGAAATTGCCAGATGCAAAATTTATACAAGGGAGAGAGAATCTCTACACATAAGTAACTAAACTCTCAAAACCAAAACCAATAGTTAACTGAACCATTTTCGGGGGTGGAGTGGGGAGCAGATCTATGGAGCTTGCCTTTATAGTGTTATCTACCATGACACTCAAGATGAAACTTAACAAGATTCTATTTTAAATTCTTTCCTTGAAACCTCTACTAGAAATTAGTATCATAGTGACCATAGATGTTTTCAACCAAAACTCTTAAAATTTCTTCCAGTTGCTTGGAATTAACCAATCATGTTGAAATGCATAAACACCTGGAGTGCACCAATATACCATCTGCATATCCCTCTAACAATCCATCATTTGGAAAACCCTAGTTTAAAGAAAATGAAAACAGAATTATTCCAAGACACTTTTGCTAGACGTTTTTCCCAAGCCCTTCCTCATGATAGTATTACAATATCTCTGCATCTGGACATACCCTTGACATAAAATCTGGCTGGGATGCAATTTCAAACAACAACATTGCAGATTTTGGCAAGTCCAGGCTGCCTTTTTTTCAGAGGCAACTAAAATGCAGATTTTATTTATTGATTTCATTCTTCACTTTTCAATTGGAGAGCAGCTGCCTACATGCTCATGCCTCATTTCCAAGAAAGAGTTAAGGATTGGCTTGTGATGGAAGAAACTGTAGAAAGGTCCTTTGGGGAAAGGATAGGCCTGGAAAGCTTTGAAAATGGAATGGAAGGTCACAGACAAGGTTTATTATAAAACTTTTTGGTGTCCTGAGCTCTTTCTCAACATGTATAAGCAGCAGCAATATATAAATGAATTGTTTTCATTTAAAAACAAACAAAAAACTTTTAGGCTGAAATACATTTTTAAATAATTTTGTTCCAAATCATAATTTCCAATCCCGTGTCTAATTATTATACAAAATTCTATATCCAGGTAACCCTGTATCAATGTTATAAGTTCTATTTTTTAAAAAATAAACTACATATAGTATGTGTATACAAAAATACATTTAGTAGCCATTTTTAAAAATTCTGGCCAATTACAAGTTTAATTTAAAATTAGTTATTTCAGAAGATTCTCACGTTGTGCTGAGGGGTTGCTATGAAAGTTTAAAAACTGTGAACAGCGATTTTGAATTCTTCAACCAAATGATGGTTGTGTTGCCTAGATGGCTTCAATTTATTGAACAAGAATTTATAAATAAGTGAGGGTTTATTTTATGTATCTTTCTTTTTACTGTAGATCAGAGCTTTTTAGTTTTTTGCACCATGAAATAGCAAAATATTTATATCATCTCATCCTTTCTGCAATTAGAGCAAAAGAGACATGGAGACGAAAGAATTCAAGAGTGGCTGAAACTGACTTGTGAGCCTGCTGAAACAGACAAGCAAAAGGGAGGCCGTTTTTTTTAATTAATGCTCATCAGACTGTCTACAGCAGCAGCCCCCAACTTTTTGGACTCCAGAGTCCGATTCCATGGAGGGAGGTTTTTCCGTGGACCAGAGGGGGCAGGGTTTTGCATGCTGCCTGCATCCTGCGGATGGGCCTTCCCTTGTTTGCTTGGCCCGGTTTTGGCATGCCATGGCCTGGTACTAGTCCATGGACCAGGACGATTGGGGACCCCTGGTGTACAGGAACAGTGCTCTAGCATTGAATGTATAGTCTCCAGAACCTCCCAAAGTGGATAAGGATGAATTTTAAGCCCATTTCTAAAATTTAATGTTACCCCTTAATATCCTTTCCTGCACCGACTGAAAACATCAGGACAATATTATTTTTTCCTTAAAGTCTTCTTGAGACTTTAAGGGGATATGCTGATGCCATCTCATTCTAAAATCAGAAAACTGGGTCACATTTTCAGCCTTGCCTACTTAGTGAAATCCCTAAGGATGAGAAAGGTTCTCCTCTATTGTTCTATATCAAACGAAAATTATTTGAAAAGCTGAAAAGTATTTTGGCAGTTCTAGCCATTAAAATGACACTAACATGCTACAGAATTACAGAGAAGGTCACAGAAATGGAGCCACAGAGGTATGACGGTCACCCAACTGGTACTAAGGACAACCTTTTCTTCCTCTGTTATTTAAGAGAAGATACCTTCAGGTTTGTTATAGGGCTTAAGAGGACTCTAAGCAAGCACACACAAAACCTTGAATCACAATAGCATAGGGCAAATGTTAGGTCACATAATCACTGAATTTATATGGCTAGACCATAGCAAACAGGAAAATATACTCTGTAAAATCAGCCATCTTAATTTTTGATCAGTGTAACTTCAAGCCTACCTCAAATCATAAGAACCATCAATTAATATTACAAGGTTTCTCATTTGTTACATTCACTTCCTAAGCCTTTATCCAAACAATCAATTAAATATGCCAGATTTAATTGATATACTGAGTGGATTTTTAACACAAAGCCTAGGCATCAAAAACCTGAAACACACACCCTCTCAAACATTCTGCTTGATCATTTTTCCCTTATACCTTGCAAAAGCCTGCTAGCAGACCCAAACAGAAGTACAAAGTGAGGAAGCCACTTGGTGATTAAACTGTTTTATCACTGAGTGACAAGGTTGAAGATTTAGTCCCTGGATGTGAAAAAAGTCTGCATTGACTAGATAAATTAATAATTTTTTTCATTTCATAAAGGGAGTCATTAAATAGGATCCCACAAACTTTCAAATACATAGTGACTGATTAGGTGTCACTTCTGTATTCACGCACACCAAAGTCACTGAATTTATCCTAAAGCTAAATATCTTAAAATACATGGCTCTTATCTGTCTCTACAATTTCTTGGATTACAAGAATCTTAAATTTAGGAGCCTTAAAATCAGTCTCAGGCTATCTTTAAACATGTTAGCAATTAGAGACATTAATGCAATTAGATAGGAACCAAACTCTTTAGATGAGAACCAACATTTTAGCTTTTACAATTGTTAAGCATCTCTACCAGAGGGAGTCAAACACAGAGACAATTACTACTTCTGAAACAGAATAAATATGGCTATTCATGTCCTTTGCACAAACTGATTTGATGTCAATTATACCTGGAATTCTTTATATATGGCAATTTTAAAATCTATCTATACATAGATGTGAGCAAGTTAAACAGGTTAATTTGGTATTCAATGTTTGGAAGGGGTAGTTGTATTGACAAAGTGCGTAATATTTTTGCAGGAAGGGGGGACGGAAACTACAATTCAAAGGAAACACAGCCTATCAAAGAAAGAAAAAGTTAGACAGTGTGGATAGGATCAAGAATAAATTCTTGCATTGTCTATGAGATGCCATTTGGTTTCTGAAGCTTCAGCAGCATTCTGTGCATATTTTCATTTTTTTCTGTACAAGAATAGAAACTAGAGTATTTGTTTTTTTAAAAAAGGAAAACTATGAATCTATATATTCTGCACCAAGTTCCAAGATGTGTTGCACATATGCGAACACGGGAATATTTACAGTGTAAACGCTGGAAAAAGGAGGGAAGCCTGCTTGTTGGTTTTGAAGATTTCTTCTTTGAAGGAGATCTCTGCTATAAATATATATTTTTTTACTCTAAGCCCATGGTCAATAAACAGCAATACTGAATTAGTTGGTTCACGTGTAAGCAAATGTTCTGATCATCATCCAAATGTTCACAATCATCCTATTTCTTGCATAAATCTTATGTTTGCTTGGTGCATTCAAGATTAGCTTCTGAACTGTTTAGGTTTCATGGTTGGTTAGGAATTACGTATCTATTTTGCTGATGTCTTCCATATTCTGGATGCCTCCCAGGTTCTGGAAGAATTTTAAAAGGCTTCCGAGGGAGCAATTCTAGAAAAGTTAGCAACTTCACGTTAGTATTTCTCATCTCTCCAACATACTTTCTAAGATATCAATTAAATTGTCCAGTCCAAATAAATATCCATCTTCCCGGTTCCCTTCTTGCCAAGCAATCCTGTGGTCCAAGATTTGCCCCTCCGGAAGAAAGGTAGTCTTTCCAAAATCAATAAGCCACACATTAGCATGTTCACTTTCATCGTGCACAAATAATAGCGAACTTCCAATTACCTACAGAAAATAGAAAGAGACAGGGATGAAAGCCAAAACCTGCTTTATTAAATTTCCTGAAATTTGCTGCTGCATGTAAATATTGGCTGATTGTGATTTCAGCCTCCATATACAGGTAGCCCTCAAGTTGTAACAGTTCACATAGTACCCATTCGAAGCTCCAATGGTACTGAAAAAAGTTACTTGTGACTGTTTTTCACACTTACAACCGTTGCAGCATTCCCATGGTCACAAGATCAAAATTCAGATGCTTGGCAATTGATTTATGACAATTGCAATGTTCATCTTGAACACTGGGGTCATGTGGGGTCATGTGATCACTTTTCATGACCTTCTGACAAACAAAATCAATGGGGAAGGCAGATTCCCTTCACAACCATATTACTAACTTAACAACTGCAATGATTCATTTAACAACTGTGGTGAGAAAGGTTATTAAATGGGTTGAAACTCACAATAAATGTCTCGCTTAGCAACATAAATTTTAGGGTCAGTTGTGGCCATAAGTCAAGGACTACCTATAGTTAGAACCAACACACTACCAGTTTATAAAGAAATGTGTGCATTTGCAATCTCCTTCAACTAATAAAACTCCTCGAATGTTCTGCGTAGCCTGTCCAACAAAGACTTATCTCGACTGATTGATTGATTTTGTGAGATTTATTTATTTATTGCATTTCCAAGCTGCCCAACTTCTTAGCAACTTACAAATAATAAAATAAATAAATAAATCCCACCCAGTACATAGAGAAAGACATCATAGCCCACCAGAGGAACAATACAACTAACTATAAAACTAAACTTAAGTAATGGAGACTCCAAAATCAATGTATCCCAGGGCTGTGAAAACAATCAGGTTTTAGTGATTTCCTGAACATCATTAGGATGGGATCCATATATATCTCTGGAATGATGTCACTGTAGAACAGGGGTCGGGAACGTATGGCTCGCGAGCCAGGTGTGGCTCTTTTGAGAATTTCATCTAGCTCGCAGAAAATATAAGTCTCATCACCGGAAGCCCTTGTGGGCAAGCGACATCGCGGCTGCCATTTTGAAAATGGGCAGAGTGGCGGCCGCCATTTTGGATGAC